>CAUYQG010176587.1:0-78094 GCA_963574415.1 Tarsius wallacei
TTGTAGAGATGAGGTCTCGCCAAGTTGCCCAGGCGGGTCTCGAACCCGAGGGCTCAGGCAATCCACTCACCTCAGCCTCTCAAAGGTGCAGGATTACAGGCTGAGCCACCGAGCCCGACTTCAGTTAGACATTTGCAAACCTACTTGTGTTTTCTGAGTTGGTCCAGTTGCTTTGACCTTTGTCTTGTAAATATCTTGAAGATTCCCTCCTCGCTATCTGAATCTCTTGGAATCATTGTGGTTTCCAAACTTGACTGTACTTCAGAATTACCTGAGGTGCTTGGTCAACACAGGGAATATCCTCTCAGGATTAAGCCGACGTAGGGCAAGGCCTCCAGGCATATGTTATGAGCAAGCACCACAGGCAATTGCAAGGGCAGCCGGATTTGGGAACCAGTGAGCTCTCCAACACTTTTAAAGGGAATACATGAGGGATGCCCTGCAGAGGCTAAACTATTTTGAAGCCATCATGAAGACAGCAGAAAATGGCACTGAAATATCAAAGCTATACACCTATACAGATAAGACTACCGCTCGTCATGGAAAGGGATGATGAAAATACAACCAAAAGCCTTCCTCAAATCAACAGACAATACCCTTCACCAAATTTACAAGAAAGTTCTAGCATGTCCAAAATCACATGTGGAACAAAGCCCCAAACTCTTCATCCTTTATGAGCAAGAAATACTCGGGATTCTGCTCTGTAGAAGGATCTCAGTGTGAGAGCCAATAAGCGGTTCATTATCCTGATCATTAGCGATAGCATAACCGTGACCCAACTCAAGGGTCACAAAGGAGTCATGTAAAAGAAGACAGTTAATTTCTTCACTGCCATCCAGCTTATCGTTTGCTTTTCAGTGGACGTGGGAGGTGGCTGTTAGGCTTGGTTTATTTTGCAGCAAAGCATTTTAGAGCATGACTATGAGGGAGACATTGTTCCAGACCCCTGCACTGTTGGACTAGACAGAGTCCCTTATGAGCTGACATTCCTGTGGTAGAGACAGACAATAAACAAGTAAATTTAATATTAATAAAGATCGTGTCAGTTAGTGAAAGCGACATGAGGAAAATATGATAGGGTCACGGAGGGAGGCTGGGAGAACGCTTCCCTGAAGAGAGGACTGCTCTGAACAAAGGCCTGGCTGGCAGGTGAGTGCCATCTTCAGACCTGAGAGAGCGCCATCTCTCAAAGAGCCCATGGGAATGGAAGCATGCATGGGGGATTTCCCAGGGAGCAATCAAGGTGGACTCCACCCTATACCACCTCTCCAAGGCCCTAGGAAAGCCCTTAGCAATTTTGTATTTATACCTTTTTCTTTTCTTTCTTTCTTTTCTTTCTTTCTTTTTTTTTTATGAGTTGGAGTCTCACTCTGTCCCCCAGGCTGGAGTGCAGTGGCACATACATGGCCACCCCAGAGTCGACCTGCTGGACTCCGGCGATTAGCTGGAACTACAGGGGCATGCTACCATGCACAGCTAATTTTATTTTATTTGATTTTATTGCAGAGACAAGGTCTCGCCAAGTTGCCCAGGCTGGTCTTGAACCTGTGGGCTCAGGCAATCCACTTGCCTCGGCCTCCCAAAGTGCTAGGATGACAGGCTGAGCCACCGAGCCCGGCGTATACCTTTTTCTTAAAGACACACGCCACCCACTTACCCACCCCTGGTTATATAAGCTTCAGGCCACATAAAACTGGGATCTGCCCCTGGAATGTGAAATAAGAAGGTGCTGAGGTAGGGATGAGCTTGGTGTATTCTAAAAACTTAAGAAAAGTCTAATAATCTAAGAAAATCTATTCTAAGAAAAGAAGGAAAGTGGGAGTGGAGAGCGCTAGCTGAAGATGGAGTTTGGTGCTACATGTATTCATTCATTCGTCTGTTCAATGTCAATTTATTGAGTACCAAGCACTGCTGTGAAAAAACAAAAAGTTCCTGTTATAATGGAGCTTCCGTTCTAGTAAAGGGAACCAGAAAATAAATAAATACCTATATAATACGCCAGGTAGCAATGGTGAAAAATGAAGTAAGCCAGAGGGGGTGTGACAGAGGGGTGGAGTGGGGTGGGGGAGGTCTTGCTGTATTACAAGCAATGGGCAAGAAGGACCTGCCAGAGTTCCCATGTGAACTGGGATTTGGAGGAGGCAAGAAGAGTGGGCTATGTCGGGGAAGAATATTCCAGGCAGTGGAATAGCAAACACAAAGCCCCCAAACAGGAACATGCTGGGTCTTTTTGAGGAATGTCCTAGAAATAGAAGAAAGCGGAACTAGGTGATGGAGGCCCAAATAAGGAATTCAGGTTTTGTTCTAACAGGCGTGGGCAACCTTTGAGCAACCAGTGCTCTAGAAATCTAGGGAAAGCGTGAACACTGGGTGTCAGAGGCCTCACAGCTGACTTCAGGTTGGACCTGGAAGGATCCAGTAGGGTGGGTGGAGCTCAGCGTAGACAGAAAGCCAAGGGACCACCACCGCAGGAGGTGGAGCGGGTGACCTGCCTGAGTGGCCTGAGGGCTGTTGACAAACCAGCATGGCCTGGAGCTGGCATTCTCTGCGGGGCATGTGCTGGGGATGCAGTCGCAAAGGCACACTTGTCTGAGTCCTGGAGAGCCTTGACGCCAGGCCACGGGAGTTTAACTTTTATAAATATGAATTCCTGAGTGCCATGAGTAGAACAGTGGTAAGGCCATCATTTTTTTCTAGGAAAATTCTTGGAGACAGCTCTCTGGTGGGAGGTAGGGGTGATGGAGAGGGGCGGAGGATTTGTCTTAAAGCTAGCAAACAAAAGTTTCTATCTAGATGTATTTACTTGAGTGTGGCTTGAGTGGGGGTGTGGTATAAATTTGAGGTCTTGCCCTAAAGCTGCCCTGCACAGCAAGCACACTGTTTTCATTTGGATGGTATCCTATTTGGGGTTGATAAGGGGTGTGGGGGGGCAATGAAAATTATGGGGCGTTAATCCTTGACTCTGTCCTGGGAGAATGAAAATTACATAATGAAAGGTGTGATTTAGAAAGGTTGATGGGAGTGATTGTGGGGTGGCATTCTTCATTCATTCATTCATCCATCCATTCAGCAATTCTTCAGTGTGCTAAGTGGCAGAATGGAATTTGGATATTCCTGTGTTCACACCCTGTTTCTACTGCTTATTAGATGTGTTATCTTCAACATTTTTTATTTAGTCTCTTAGAACCTGAGTTTCCTTCTTTGTAAAATAATACTAGTAATCCCCCCCTTATCTGTGGGAGTATGTTCCAAGATTTCCAGTAGATGCCTAAAACCATGGATAATACTGAACCCTGTCTATACTGTGTTTCTTCCTATAAATCCACACTGATGATAAAGTATAATTTATAAATTAGGCACAGTAAGAGATTAACAACAATAACTAATAATAAAATAGGACAGTTATACCAATATAGTATAATAAAAGCTTTGCAAATGTGGTCTCCCTTTTTCTGTCTCCCTCTTTCTCTCTCTCCCTCCCTCTCCAAATATCTTACTGTGTTATATATACTGAGCATAACTTAAACCATGGAAAGCAAAGCTGTGGATAAGGGGGATGGCTATGACAAGACCCACCTTAGTGGTGGTTTTGGTTAGAGAGGATGTGTATACAGTGCTCAACCCAGTGCTCAGCACTCAATAGGTGCTCAATAAATGGTGGTGCCTGTTGGTTGCGGTAGATAGGCATGCTGTAGCCCAGATTTGCCACAGTTGGGGCCTTCATTAGACTGAAGGTGGGGTCTATAGGGCAGGGGATCATTTTGAGAGGCTTGGAAGAACACCTTGACTAAGACTTGGACCTGAGGAGGAAAGTGGAGTCAAAGATAACATGAAGGTTTTCAACACCGAGATTGTGGAGGTAGATGCCCCCCAAAGAGGGAAAATTGGGAGGAAGGTGGACTGCGGAAGAAATCAGTCTAGGTTGACCTGGAGGCAGCAACCAAGTGGATGGAGTCTCTAGATTTAGGGTATACAGTGTATTCCAGGAGTGAGACCTGAGCTAGCAAGCAGGTACAGTGTGATGTCATGATGACAGAATATTCGTTAGGATATAAATTTCACTGCTACGATAAAGACCCCAGATAGCAGTGACTTATATGAGAGGAGTTAGACTGTAAGCATGCAGGCCTTTAGACTCTCATCCTGTTGCCCTTCCTTTACTATTCGGTAGCCTTCTTTCAGATGGGCCAAGATGATATAGCAGTGTTCCTGATTCCACCCCAGGGAAGGGAAATGGGGTAAGATGAGGGCATACCCAGCCTCTTGCAGGGCACAACTGAGATACCACAAACACAACTCTCCACCTTCCACAGGCCAGACTTGGTCATGTGGCCTAGCTGCAAGGAAAGCTGGACAATGTAGTTGTTGTCCTAAGAGACCCGATTCCTAACTATGGTTCTGTTATTTTGAAAGAGGAGGAAACGGATATTCAGGGCAGCTAACAGTCTCTGCCACAGGCAGCATTAAATAAAGACCTGAGGCTGGGTGAGAACACGGAGAAAAAGGGTATGTGAGAGAAGGAAGATTGGCCCTTTACGTTTGTGGATTCATCATCCATGAATTCAACCAATGGTGACTGAAAATATTTTTGTAAAAATAAATAAAAAATAATGTTAGAACAACAAAAGTAATACAAATAAAAGCAAAACAGTATAACTATTTACATAGCATTTACACGGTATTAGGTATCGTTAGTAACCTGTCAGTGATTTCAAGGGCCTAGGTTATATGCAAATACTATACCATCTTATGTAAGGGACTTGAACGTCCTTAGCTTTTGGTATCTATGGGGGGTTCCTGGAGCCAAGCCTCCATGGATATCGAGGGACAACTGTAATTAGTTGGACTCTGGTATGGCAATGCAGGGAAAACAAAAAAGTTAACAAAAAACATGGAAGACAGACCAGAGGCAAAACAGGCTGGTACAGACTGTGAGATGGAGGGATGGCCAACTGGGTCTGAGAGGTGGATTTAGGGTTTAGGAATTTAGTGGGTGGGGACAGGCAAAGTCTGGACTTCAGAGAGTGAGTCATGGAGAAGGAGAAGCACTGGGTGTAGTTCTTGCCATTGAGATCAGCAAACAGAAGGACCTTGGAATCTCAGGACCAGCCAGGTTAAGTGAAATGAAGGTCACATGTCTGAAGGGGTTCACGGATATTAATTTTACTTTTTTTTAAATTGGAAAGAAGCTTTAAAAAAAATCCCCTTAACTGAAAAGAACGAATCCTTTCAGGGAGTTTGCTAATGGGGACATAAATCTTTTCTTTGGCAGTTTTTTTCCCATCTCCCTTAGATAACCTTATCTCAATTTTGAATCAGAAATCTTATTTATAGCTTTTCTGAAGAGAATTATTTCAAAGGGGGCAGATTCTTTGCCCTTTGGACTTATTTTCTTTTTAAAAACAGATAAGTTATCCCTCCTTTTTCTCAGGGGAGACAGTTAAATTATTAATTTAAAAACAATGATTGTGAACTGAAAGGAAACGTAAATCAAAGTAGGAGAAATAAATTCGGCTGCTTCCTGTTTTGTGTTTCTTTTCTTCTTCTTCTTTTGGAGGGAAACTAAAAATTCCACAATTTCTTTTTGTTGTTGTTGTTTTTTATTAACTTTTTTTTTCTCTTTATTTTAAAGGTGTAGGGTACAATTCAGGATTAGGTATATAAGTGATCGTCATACAGGTAAAGTTTGGGCCTCCCTTTGGTCCCCACTTTGCCTGGTTTGAGATCAGGTGCCCTTACTGATGTTGTGTTCTCCATCCCACCCATCCCAGCAGTATCCCACTACTGCCAGTCCCTTCCTTATAGTATTATGGTAAATGTTCAGAGTCCACTTACGAGTGAGAATGTAAGGTACTCTGTTCTTTGTTTCTGTGATAGATCACTGAGTAAGATAGACTCTAAATCCATCCAAGTTGCTGCGAAGTCCATATGTTTGTCCTTCTTCATGAAAATGCCACAATCTTATCTTTCCCTCAGAACCAGAAAGAAACTTCGCACAGCTCACATCCTTAACAGCCCTGGAGGGAATCAGGAATGCTGTGGCCTTCCTGGGCCCCTTCCCTCCACCCTCTGCCTTTTCTTCCCCTCATCATGGCAGCCTCCATTCTTACAACGGTAAGGGACTGTGGCTCAGGGCCCTCTCAGCTGGAAAGGCCACCGAGCCTGTCTTGGTCGGCCCTCCGACTCCTAGGCATGTGTGCTTAGCCCATCATGCTCTCTGCAGAGATTTGTCCACAGAATGCCTGTTTGGGAAGAGGAGAGAGAAAAGCAGTTCCAGTACTCCTGTACCTTCGGGACGTGCTCTGCTGGCTTGGCCCCACGGTGACAAGGCTAGCGTAGGTGGTGGCAGTGCTGGGGCTGCCAGCTCTGCCCTTGCTCTTCGCCTGGCCTGAGGAAGGAAGCCAAAAGCACAAGGGTCGCATATCTTCAAAACGTGAGGCCCACCGCATGAGGCCTGCCCGTCTGTCTGTCCGTCCGTCGGTCTGGCCGTTCGTGTATCTGACTTTTCTCTGCATGGTGTTTGGCAACTCTCCCCTTTACTGGCCCATAACCCTGAATAACCTTTCCCTTGCAGCCCTCACCCAAGTACCTCTTTTTTTCTAGTAGCTGATGGAATCCTGGCGTATGGCTATATCATATTTTATTTCCTCATTTTCTTATTGATGTAGATTATGCATGGTTATGCAGGTATGTCTGAAAAGCACTTCATGCTCTCCACCTGTATTTTCTTTCAGCGACAGTTAGGACAGTTTACTGACTGGTTCTTGTGAGTCCCCAGCTGGGGTTCATTCCTCCCCTAGCCCTGTGATCCTTTGTTTCGTGACTTTGACAACAGGAACACAGGATTATGGTTTCAAGGGAAGCAGCAGCAAAGGGAGGTAAATGTTCAAATCCCCAGGTGCACGTTCTGAGTTGCGAGTGAGAGCAGCCTATACTTAGAAAGCGTTGGTGTTTCTTCGTCTTAGCCAAGAGGAGAGGAAGGAGGGTAGAGTTATATGGTTGATCAGTTAGGACAAGCCTGAATAGAGTACTTTCCACAATTCGAGGTTTGATTCTTTTACATAAAGACAGGCCTGGATGTAGGTGGCAGTCGAAGCTCAGGTGGTAGATCCATGAAATAACATCTTTCTGCTCCATCTGCATCCATAAACATGTAGTTTTCACCCTTAGGTTCACAAAATACCTGCTAGAGCTCCAACCCATCCCAGGCAGTGAAAAGTAAAAGGATACAGGGCAAATGAGGCAAGTGTTGACTGTTTGTCTGCCTTTTTAGTAACTTTCATGGCATCCCACATCACACTTCCCTTTATGTCACATTGGCCAGGACTTGGTCACGTGGTCACACTTAGCTGTACCTAGGCACAGGGCCGTCCTGAAGAAAACTGGGTTCTGTTAGTTAGAAGTAAGGGAAGCGTTGGTACAAGGTAGGGAGCTAGCAGGCTTGATCTCACGTACTTTGATCCACATTGGGATTTCTCTTTTCACCAAATTCTGACACATATGGAACAGCAGTTGCTACTCAGAGCAGAGATGTGAAATGGCTTAAGTCAGTCTCTTCACCTCCCGCTGTCATCTGGATTTCTGCCTCCTTCCTTCTTTTTTTTTTGAGTTGGAGTCTCACTCTGTCACCCAGGCTAGCAGTGGCACGCTCCCGGCCACCGCAGCCTCGACCTGCTGGGCTCCGGCGATCCTTCTGCCTCAGCCTTCTAAGTAGCTGGAACTATAGGCGCACGCTACCGCACCAGGCTAATTTTTGATTTATTGTAGAGCCAAGGTCTCTCCAAGTTGCCTGGGTGGGTCTCGAACCTGCAGGCTCAGGCAATCCTCTCGCCTCGGCCTCCCAAAGTGCTGAGATGACAGGCTGAGCCACTGAGCCCGGCCTCTGCCTCCTTCCTTCTAAGGAGCTTGTCCTGAACTGCGGCTTCCTGGATGATCAGGGAGCCCCGGCGTGTTCCTTAGCCCTAATGTCCTAGCATATAACATACTCCAAGTTCCTTTTCCCCAGCCTCCTCTTCAATACCTATGTGTTCGTGTACCGTCTTGCTGGGCACAGTTAGACACCTGGTTTGCTCGCGAAACCACTGTGAGCTGAGGATCTAGGAGCATCAACTTAGCCTCCCAGCTCCGGCTCCCACGCCCTCCTTACCCTTATAAGTGCTTGCCCTCAGGTGTGTTGAGTTCCCTTCCTTGGTGTCACTGTGCCCTTTAAGAAGCCTGGACACCTGCACCAGCAGCCCATTCTGCCTGGACAGTCCTTTTCATCCTCTGTCCTTTCTGCAGGCCCATCCCCATTTTACTCTGTTCATGTTAAATGGCCGAGCTCAAGCATCACCTCCCACAAGGAACCTTTCCTAATTCCATAGCATCAGTATCCTCTCCTTCGAAGTCACAGAGTCCCCTGAGTGCACTGCTGTGACATTGTTTATCACACTGGGTCATCAGCGTTCATATACGAACCTGTCTCCTGCTGCTAGACCCTGAGCTCTTCTGTTAATAGGACAAGACAGTGAATTTAACAAAGAAACTTCGTTACTCTTTGTTGAATGAATGAATGAATGAGTGAGCGAGTGAATACATGAATGACAGCTTTCAGTACTTCAATCTACAGAGGGAATAAGAAAGAATTTCCCTGGTGGGGAGACCTTTTGGGAATGAGAGACTGTCTCACAGCCATGTCGAGATGAAATGATCTCCCCACTTCAAAGAGCATAACGTATCCTGGAATTGCTGCTGTATTAAACTTCCTAACAGCAGCTCTGCAGTCAAGACCATCAAGGGAGAAGGTCCTAGTTTGTGCAGCTGAAGGGACTCACGAGACCCTATCAGCCACTTGAATAAAATGCGGGGCTTTCTATCATGGTTTATTTTTGAACAGGAACAGGTCCTTGGTGCTAATTCTCTTTGAATCCTGAAGCTCTGTCTAGCAGAAAGATGAGCTGGAGACCTCAAGTTACATTTGTTGTTAAAGTCTGACCAGACACTTGTATAAGTGTGTGTCTTGCAGGACTTTGCTTAAGTAATTAACATTCCTGTCAAGGCTCCTTAAAAGGGTCCTCTGTTATAGAGTCCCTCAAAAGGCTGGTTAAACCTTTGAACCCACAGCCTTTCCATTCATGGCTAATTACTGATATGCTTAAGTTTCATTTTTCTAAAAAATACAAAAGGGTTAGATTTTCCAGGAGAAATGTTTACTATTAGGAGAACCAACCTTGGAAAGTAAGGCAGTTTCAAATGAAGAGAGTAAGCATAGCAGCGGCATTAGAGAATGTGTTGGTGGAAAGTCAGGAACAGAGAAGAATTAACATGAACGTGGCCGCTGCTTTCCAGTATTTTCGGGACCGTCATGAGGATGTGCAGTTTGATGCACCAGAGGGCTGAACCAGCATTTTCTTTTCTTTTCTCCTGCTCCATTTCCCTTCCTTCTTCCCTCCATCTATCCTTTCCTCTTTTTCTTCATTCCTTCTTTCCTTTTAACCATTAGGCACCTTTAAGATTATAAGGTCTGTGACAAAAAATAACAAATGCCTTCAAGTATGTGGAGTGAGGGGAATGCCTACATACTGTTGCAGATGTAAGTTAGTAGAGACACCGTGAAAAATGGTATGGAGATTACTCACAAAACTAAAAATAGAACTACCATAGGCTCCAACAATCCCACTACCAGGCATATATCCAAAGGAAAGAAAATTAGTATGTTAAAGAGATACCCACACTCCCCTGTTCGTTGAAGCCTTCTTCACAATAGCCAAGAGGTAGCTGAATGAAGAAAATGAGTGTACATAGACAATGGAATCTTATTCAGTCATACAAATAATGAAATCCTATCATTTACGACAACATGGATGAGCCTGGAGGACATTATGTTTAGGTGAAAAAGCCAGGCACAGAAAGCTAAATACCACATGTTCTCACTCATCCGTGGGAGCTAACCAGGTTGGTCTCTTAGAGAAATAGAGAATAGGCCAGGCGCGGTGGCTCAAGCCTGTCATCCTAGCATTTTGGGAGGCCGAGGAGAGAGAATTGTGAGACCAGGGGTTCGAGACCAGCCTGGGCAACTTGGTGGGACCTCGTTTCTACAATAAATCAAAAAATGGCCTGGGTGTGGTAATACATGCCTGTAGTTCCAGCTACTTGGAAGGCTGAGGCTGAAAGATCGCCTGAGCCCAGCAAGTTGAGGCTGTAGTGGCTGTGAACGTGCCACTGCACTCCAGCCTGGGTGATAGAGTGAGCCTCCAGCTCAAAACAAACAAACAAACAAATAAATAGAGTCCCTTTTTTAAAAAAAAGAAAGAAATAGAGAGTAAAACAGTGGTTAACAGAGGCGGGGATGGCCACAGGAGGGTAGGGAGAGCTTGGTTAATGGGTACAGAATTACAATTAAATAGGAAAAGTCCGTTCTGGTGTTCTGTAGCACAGTTGGGTGCTACAGTTAACAATTTATTGTATATTTCAAAAATCGCTAGAAGAGAGGGATTTGGTTGTTCCTAAAGCAATGTTAAATTCTTGAGGTAACGGCTATCCCAATTACCCTGATTTGATCACCACCCGTTATACACATGTATTGAAATATCACATGTACCCCATAAATATATACAACCGTGTATCAACTCAAATTTTTAATAAGATAATTATTTTTTAAAGTTCATAGGGTCTGTGTGAATAGGGGATTGCTCTAACTTGTTAATAGATGTCCCCTTGAATAAATGAACACAAAAAATGAATTTATTACAGTGTGCCAAGCACTGGAAATACGGAAATGAAAGACAAGTTAGAAGGGAAAAGTGACAAATAGTTCACCACCATGTAGACACATAAGTACAGGGAGGGGTTAGCTGGAGGCTGCTAAGGGAATGGGAGAGGGCGGGCATATGCCCCTAACTGCAGGAGGGGCGGCGGGAAGGGGCAGGCTAAGAAGAGCCTCCCTGGAGTTAGTGATGGTGTAACTGCATCTCAGATAATGATCGGGCATCATTAGAGGATGGAGTGGGGAAATGCCGCAGGTGGGACCGAGCTTGAGCACAGGCCTGGAGGTGAGAGCTTCACCATGCAGGCTGGGGGCAGATTCTCTGTGCCATCTGTGGGAAAGCCTAAGCAGGAGTGGTGAGAGATGGATGCTGGGAGGGGCCAAAGAGGCCGCACACGTGGAATAATGTGGTTGCCTCTGGATGTGATAGGACTGACCCATGGATTTAAAGCAGGAGCTGAGCTGGCAGCTGTGTGAAGGGTACCTTTGAGGAGAAAAGAAAATTCAGAAGCCATTTACTAGACCAGATCAGAGAGTTCACAAACCCAGGTGAAGGCTGGAATTTGGATGTACAGGGTAGAGACTGAAGAGGAAAGGATGGGTTTGAGAACTGTTAGGATGTAGTGCTCTATCAGCTTGGTTGATGAGATGCAAGATGGTGCCTTGTGCACCCTAGATGTGGGCTTCTCAACAGTAGATGCCATCTGTTATCTTAATACCCTTACTTTCTAGATCAGTGTCTGGTAACTAGTGAGGTTTTAACTTTAATAATTTTTACTTAATGAGTGCTTTACTTAACAAACTAATTATAGTAACTTACCAATATGTCAAAGAGTGCTAGTTTTCTCCTAATACCTATTTATTTTTTGGTAAAAGAAATCTTATTTGTAGCTAAGTACATTACCTTCCAGCTTAAAAAAAAAATTAAATTTCTCAGTGTCCTTTACAGATAGATGTGGGTATGCCACCAAGTCCTTGCCAAGCCGATCCAAGTAAAAGCATTTTTGGAACTTCAAGACATTTTTCTACGAGGGGAGAAGGAAGCTCCTTTAGTCCCTCCGTGTGCTCTTCTCTTCCTCCTTCCTGCTGTCTAGAATGTAGTCGCATTGCCTGGAGTCCCAGGGTCTGCTTTCCCAAGGATGGCAGAGCGGTTACATAGAAGAAACTGGCCTCTTCTGACCGTGAAGCCACCATATCAGTCCTACATTCCTTTGAGCAATAATCAGACCTTCTATTTAAGCAACTTATCTTAATGTTAGCATTTTGGCTATATGTAGCCAAGCCTAGTCCTAACTGGGACTCTTAGGAAGTATTTTCACATATATAATCGCTTTTGACCTTAACAGTTACCCTCTAAGATATTATGATCCTCCTTATTTGACAGGCGAATCAGACTAAGATTCAGAGGCACTGTTGGATTTCGTTTAGGTCACATAGTCAACTAGGTCTCCTAACAGAGTTCAGAGCTTTTTTCGACCACGTCACACTTTTCTTAGCAGACACACAACACACATGCTTATTAAATGGAACTGACCTGAACCAGGCTGGTCATACATTGGGTTGGGTTGAGTTTCGTTTCATAGTAAGAATTCAGTGTCTTGCTGGCTTCCCTGGGATAAATAGGATCAATTCCATCTATCATCTATCTACGCACACATGCATTCATATATATGTATGAAAACTGACAGAGCTGTTTGAATTCAATATATTCATTCCACTCATTCTTCATCAGATATTTATGAAATCTTGTTATTGTATGTCTAATGCTGTGCCAGGAGCAGGGGCAACAACAATGAATCACAGGCCCTGCCCCCTTAGGAGGGATCTCCGGGGGTTCTGGAGAACTTCTTTCCCTTCCTGATTGTGAGCTGATCAATGTGTCTGTTTCACCAGTTTATGGGAAATTATTGGGGTGACGCAAGGCAGGCCCCCACCCGCCACAGTGGGGTACTTCTGACCGAATACCATGTGGTGTTATTAGCACATGTGGTCTGATTTGGGTTCGATTCCTGGTTTCTGAATGTGTGCTGGCACGTCTTACCTGCGGTGTCTGCGTACCTGGCTGGGGGGCTAGCGGCTTGACCTAAAGTTTTGGTGACTTTTTGAAAACTGAGGATGAGTTTCTAAGCTGGGTCTTAAGAGCTCAGCCATTGAAGACGTAGGCAAGGGGTTTGTTGGTGGCTCATCCTGTAATCCCGCGCTTTGGGGCTGAGGTGGAAGGATCGCCGGAGCCCAGCAGGTCCAGGCTGCAGTGGCCGGGAGGGGCCACTGCACTCCAGTCTGGGTGACAGAGTGAGAGTCCAACACAAAAAGAAAAAAAAAGAAAACATAGGCAAGGGGTTTGTTAAGGATTCACTTCAGTGTTAACTTTGTGTTCAGCTTTCCCCCCATGGCCTCATGTCTCAACAGGTAGAAGGAAATAGAAAGTTCTAGAATCAATCATTACTGTGTATTAAGCACTTTAAGATATGCTATGCATGTTACATACCATCAATTATTTCATTCTCACAACTCCATGAAGTATGATTGCCTATATTTTACAGGTGAAGAAACTGAGGTTTGGAAAAGGTAAGAAATTTGCCCAAAGTTAGCACAGCTGGTAAACGGCAGCTCTCAAATCCAGCTCTGTGTGACCCCAGATCTCCCCCACTGAACTCTCCTGCCTCCTTTGGTAACTTTGGACGCTTGTGTTTACAATCTGTTTCCACCAAGGCTGACCAGGAGGAGTGAGACCACCTGGCTTCTCAGCACTTGCTCATGGCCGAAGTGGCCAGTAGTAGCTGGTTACTGCCACAGATAGTGTTATTGTTGGAAACTTAAGTAATAGTGTTTCTACATTTAACAATTTCCCAGACATTACTTTTGCTTAGGAAAACATCCAGCTTGTTAAATCTATCTGAGCAAACTGACCACAATTTGTCATATTTTCTTTAAAGGAAAAAAAATCCAACCCTGAGTTTCCGAAAGCCCATAAGGGCAATGAAAGGACTCCTTCCGCCAGGGACTTGCATAATTGCCTGTCACAGCCTCTGAGAATTAGAAGTGTGTGGAGACATTATTGTTTTCTATTGTGCTGTTATCACTTCATTCAGTGATAACAATTCTGGAGTTCCACTTCCTGTGTCTAGGGGCTCAGTTTTGATGAGATCAGTTGCCTATCAAAGAGGTGGGCCCCTTTTCGGAGACTGTTGGGTTTCAGCTTAGTTGACAAAATAATGAACTAAGCTTGAGGTGGTCTTAAACCAAATATGGGAGGTAGTGATGTTAGCAATGAGTACCACAAGGGCTTTGGAGTCGGATAGAACTGAATTCTAATACCACCTCTTAGGCAAGTCACCTAACCTCTCTAAGCCTCCGTTTATTTCTCTTTAAAGTGGAGATATGACTGCTACCAATAGTAACCCCTCTTAGAATTGCTATTAGGATTAAATGCTGTTGAGTGCAGTGCCTGACACAGGGCAAATGCTGGATACCTGTCACTGGTGATCTGTTATCATTCTCATCTTCATGCTCTATCATGTAACATCTCCTATGTGGTTAAAACCAGTTAGCTCCTTTGGAAGATGTCAAACAAGTAGACAGGCAGAAAATGCTGAGGCTTGGCATTGCCGCTCTGTTGGTTCTGTTACCCAGAACTGTCAAGGTGACAGCCGAATCCACTTCATTGAGCGTCAGCTGTGCATGTCCAGACGGTGCCTCCTGGGGCTCCTACGTGTATCCCTCATGGACCTGAGGGCACACCCCAGTCCGGCATGTTGACATAGTCACCACCGTGGTCTTTAATGAGAACGATTTGTTCTACCCCAAAGCTTTTGAGTTTTGCATGGGGATAAACAGATGCCAAGGTTTGTATAATTGCCTTCTGGATAATCTGGTATGAGAAGTATGATCTATCTGGAAACTTCAAAAAGTTAGCTAGTCTCAGGTGAATTTTTAGATCAGAAGTTCAGGAAAGGCTGGATGAGTCTCTTAGGGTATTATGTCCAAATTCTGTCCCCTTGACTCTTTCTCATGCCGCTAAGTGACAATTCTGTCCCATCTCAACTAAGCAGTCCTAATTTAGAGCCGCTGGTTTATTTTCTTTTTTGTAATTAGTTACTTTTTCTGTTTGACTTCCTCTTGCTTGTTTCAGGTTAGTCACTTTTTAACTGGAAGGTTAGACTGAGGAAATTGATATCGCATATGGTGAGGCTAATCTTCCTAACTAGTAAATGGACCAAGTGTTGAGCCATTGGTCTGAAGTGGTCTTTGTATCAATTTCCTATGCCAGATACCGTCACTTTTCTAGAAGGCCTTCGCCTTTCATTTTCCAATGTCCTTTATTTCCCCCGCTAACATAGTTACATTCCACTTTGGTTAAGTGCTACCTCGCCAGACTGGATTCTCTAAACTCTGTGAGATTTAGCAATTTGGCCCCATCAGGTCTGGGATTTTCTAAAATTAGTTCTTCAGGGGGCTTGCTATGATTTAGGAGAAGCTCGACCTAAAGGAATTACTCTAAGTAAAGAGCTTAGAACGGTGCTTGGCACATAATAAGCACTCAATAAATGTTAGCAATTGTGGTGGTGGTAGTTCTTATTCCACCATTTTATGAAATTGTTGGATAGGTCCTGCGTCCAACTGTGAGACGAAGTTTAGGAAGTTTTCATTCCTTCTTGAGAAATTACATCACTGGAACCCAGATTGAAAAAAAAAATTCCTGTGTAAGATGGAAGGTGACTGTTCCATAGAGGAAGATCAGGATTGTTCCTTTAATGCTTCCTGCGATGAGTTCCCCACCCCCAGCACCGTCGGCAACCCTGCTGTGCTCTCCTCTCTATTTCCAGCACTTGATATAGTACCTGCCACGTGTAGGATGGGCAGTTAGCACTGAACTGCTCTAAAGTGACTCGCTCCAGGCTGAAATCTGCCCTTTATTATTTGTGTGACTTGACCACTAGCGGCAATGGTAAAATCAGATTTTTCCCTCTGGGCCAGTTTTCTCGTTCATAGAGTGAGAGAGGGGAGTTTGAACGCTAGGATCTCCGGAGCTCCTCCCGGGTCTGAAACTCGGGTTTCTGTCGACTGGTGGTGTGCTGTAACACATCATGCTTAAATATGCATGCGACGACGAAGCATGGTTTCACACGAGGCTTCTTTTATTCAAGGTAGTGAAATGTGACTAGAAAGTTCTTCTTACAATGGATGCATACATTCCTTATTACATTTTGTGCTTTTTAAGGCCTTTAGACATTGGTAGGGATATATCTGTCTGTCTCTGTGTGCGTATGTCTGTTCATACTTCTGCATCTGTTTATAATTTACAGGTAGACAGTAAGATTTTTTTCTATCAGATCAAAGAAGGTTAAATAGCTGTAACTGAACCCAGTAATTTTCTTTTAAGAATCTGTTCTAAAGAAATAGCCTAAAATGTAAATAACAATTTATGGACAAAGTTCTTAACGACAATCTTATTTACAGTAGCAGCAAACTGAATACACAATAATGCTCATCAATAGAGGAAAAATGATTATATACATTTGGTATATATAAATATTAGAATATTATATAAGGAGCAAAGATATTTTGTTCAATCTCAGCTATTTAAAATAGTACATATAGGCCAGGGGCAGCGGCTCAAGTCTGTAATCCCAGTACTTTGGGAGGCCGAGGTGAAGGGATTGCCTGAGCCCACGGGTTACAGAACAACCTGGGCAACTTGGAGAGACCTCATTTCTACAATAAATCAAAAAAATTAGCCGGGCATGGTAGCACGCGCCTATAGTTCCCGCAACTTGGAAGGCTGAGGTGGAAGGATCACCAGAGCCCAGCAGGTCAACGCTGGGGTGGCCATGAGCATGCCACTGGACTCCAGCCTGGGTGACAGAGTGAGACTCTGACTAAAAAAAAAAATAGTATATATTAGAAAGTATAGGAAATAACCCCAAATAATAATGGTTATATATGGATAATGGGATTATGAAAATATTTTTATTCTCTTATTAACACTTCTCTAAGCTTTTTTCAATGAGTATTATTTTTCTTATGAGAAACATTATATTTAAAAGTTTAAACCTTATCTAACATATAGATAATACCGTAATAAGCACCCAAAACATCAATGCCAATTTTTTTTTTTTTTTTTTGAGTTGAAGTCTCACTCTGTCGCCCAGACTGGAGTGCAGTGGCTGCTCCTGGCCACCGCAGCCTCGACCTGCTGGGCTCCGGCGATCCTTCCGCCTCAGCCTTCCAAGTAGCTGGAACTACAGGTGCGCACTACCACGCCCGGCTAATTTTTTGATTTATTGTAGAGATTTTTTTGTGGCATGGGAAATACTGCCAGAAAAGAGTGAGATGAATCGAACTGTTCTGCCCAGGGTTTATTGTACAAACCCACCAGCTTCACACTCAGCATCAGGACCTTCTCTGAAAAGTCCTAACTGTAGCATCGGTTGGACCGCCTGGCCGGAATCCACATCCCTGGCACTGCAGTTACAGGCTGAAAGAGGTCACTCTGTAAACCTCTCTGCCGGTGACCACAGCAGCACAGCCAGTGTATGCCTGAGTCTGCAGGAGTGTGTTCAACACAGAGTTCCGTGTTTACAGAAGGTGACACTGACTCAGGAAATAACAACATGAATGAATTAACTTCCCACTAAGTGTTTTGTGATGGGGAGTATTAAACAGGGGCTTCCTTGGAAGACTTAATTGTAGAACTCGCAGGGAACCTTGCTTATCACTTGACTCCAGATTCTGGATTCTCTTAGCCCATAGCAGGGTGAAAGGAGAAGAAATTCTGTGTGGAGCCATCCAGGCAACTGTGATCGGGCCACTTTCTGGTTGTGTGACCTCGGACAATTTACTCATTCACTTGAGAAATATTTCCTGAGTTGCTGCTCCCTTCTGCGGTTGCTCCTGGTTTGGCCTCAGGCCTGCTGGGCCAGGTGCTGGGAACCAAATCATGAAGAAGATGAGGACTTGCCCTCACAAAGTGTAATGTCCATGGGATGTTGAGGGAGACCAGACAAGTTATTTCACTTCTTGACGACTCTTGTCTCCTTTGTGTTTTCCTTAAATTCTGCGGTTGCTGCTGGTTTGGCCTCAGGCCTTCTTCTCTCACATTCCACAGTCTCACTAGCATTTCAGTCCCTCCTGTCACTGCAGATGCTGATTACTGAGGAATGCTTTCTGATCTGCGAGTCCAGCCAGGGGTACCCTCCTGAGCTCCAGACCACAGAGCCAGTGGTCAGCTGGATGGCTATCCTTGCAAGTCTAACAACCCTAGAAAACTCGGCACATCCAGTGTCACCCCTGCCCCCTTCTTCCCAGAAACTTGCTTCTCCTGCATTCCCTGTCTCTGTGGATGGCCCCGTTGTCCACGTAATGTCCAAGCCTGGGATTCACAGTCTTCCATTTTTTCCTGCCTTCATTTCTAGTGGACCGTCAAGTTCTGTGGATTCCCCTCCTATGCAGAGCTCCTTATTTCGGTCCCCTTCTCTCAACTCTAGCCCTTCCTCTCTTCCTCAGGTTTCCCTGCCACCATCTTGTTCCCCGTCATATTCCTGACAGATGACTCCTTCTTGGATATAACTCTGACCCTATCGTTCCTCTGCGCGGCCTCCTCTCCGGCTGCCCCTGCCTCTTTAACACGGCCTCCTTCCTTCTCCAGTCTCATCGCCTGTCTCTTCTTCCTCAAATCGTAAAGTTTCAGCCATACTAAGGTGATTTCTTTTTCCACATCACACTCATTTTTTGGTATAGCCTTTATGTGCTTGTGCATGCTGTTACCTGTGTCTAGAATGTTCTCCCTTGCATCCTCCTCCCCTCGTTTAACTAGACCCCTCCATTTCATTTAGATATTGAGTCAGATGCTACTTGCTCTGGGAAATTCTCCTCTGATTTCCAAGTCCAGGTTGTCTCCCTCCCTCCCCTGTTCCCACTGACCCCCATCCTTCCTCCATCATCCCTGTTAGAATGCTGCTCACCAGAAGACCATGGGCTTGGTAAGGGCAGGGGCCACCACGTTTGGGTTTCTAGAATCTAGTCCAATAATAGGTCATTGTGGGTACTTAATAAATATTGATTAAGTATGAATTTTTGTTTTTTCAGATGACATTAATCTAGGCATAAGATAAGGTTACAACAATAACAACAACAACAATAAAACAATTATTTTGTTGTCTTGGACCTTCTTTGGACCCAATCCTAGCTGTAACTCTTATTCCCTTAGAAAGTGCTTCAATCTCTCTGGCAAACTGATATCAGGTGGGCCACTACACTGGTCTCCAGGCACTGCCTGGATGCAACTGAACCCTAAGATCAATAATACACTGGAATAAAAATAATCATACAAGAGGCTGCGATGTGAGATTCTGATCAGAAAGAGGGAGTTGCCTAAAGAGGAATAATACTTAACATTCTTTCTTGTATGCCAGGCACCTTCTAACTACTCTATTTTGATCCTTGCAACAACTCTGAGCTGAAGATGATTATTCCCATTGTACAGATGAGAAAGCTGAGGTCCAGAGAAGTTAAACAATTTGCTTTTGGGCACAGAGCAGAGAGTGGTGGAACCAACACAAGCAATCTGATCCCAGGGCCACCATACTTGATGTCTCCCGAGGTGAACTCTAAAGAGTCATTAGCTTTGGCCTTCTATGCTTCTCTGGTTATCAAACGCAGAAGCAGAGTCTGTGGCCAATAAGGTATTTGCTATTGTGGGTCTTTCTATTCCTCAAACACTATTCCCAGGTGACAGAGGATCCAACCAGTTCACGTGGGGTCAGTCCTTCTCTCGAAACCCTCTATGATCCTGTCCTTGTTTCCTGCATACCATGAGTTACATTCTTTGTGAGAAGCAATGTAGCATAGTGGCCAAAAAGTGGGCTGAGCGTGATGGCTCAAGCCTGAAATCCCAGCACTTTGGGAGGCCGAGGTGAGGGGATTGCCCGAGCCCACAGGTTCGAGAACAGCCTAGGCAACTTGATGAGACCGCATCTCTACAATACATCAGAAAATTAGCCGGGTGTGGTAGTGGGCTACTTGGAAGACTGAGGCAGAAGGATTGCCTGAGCTCAGCAGGTAGATACTGGGGTGGCCATGAGTATGCCACTCTAGCCTGGGCAACAGAGTGAGACTCCAGCTCAAAAAAAAGGTGAATTCTGAATTCTGATTACCTGGGCTTACACCACAGCTCTGTCACTTATTAGGCATATGATCTTGGGCAAATTATTTAGCTCCCCTATGCCTCGCTTTTCTCATCTATACAATGAGAGCAATAATAACAACATTACACAACACATAGACTCTTATAAGGATTAGAGGAGTTAATATATATGTAATGAACTTAGAACAAGGCTTGGCACATGATAAGCACTAAGTGTGTGTTTGTGGTTTTATAATTAAAAATGATCTTGTTAGGTTGGGCTCAGTGGCGCAGACTGTAATCCCAGCATTTTGGGAGGCCGAGGCAAGTGGATTGCCTGAGACTGCAGGTTCGAGACCAGTCCGGGTAACTTGGCGAGACCTTGTCTCTACAATAAATCAAAAAATTTTCTAGGCTTAGTAGTGCGTACCTGTAGTTCCGGCCATTTGGAAGGCTAGGCCGAAGGATAACCAGAGCCCAGCAAGTCAACGCTGGGGTGGCCGTGAGTATGGCACTACCCTCCAGCCTGGACGATGAAGTGAGACTCCCAACTGAAAAAAAAAATCTTGTTAATATTTGCTCAAGCTGGTGTTAGGGTGCTTTGATTAACTACTAGGGTAGCTCAACTGCTGATTGAAATATAGAGATCCACCAGTTCTTTCATCTTATTGCGAGCTTTAAAAAAAAGTGTGTGTGTGTGTGTGTGTGTATATATGTGTGTGTGTGTGTATGTATGTGTGTGTGTGTTATGTGTGTGTATGTATAAATTACCCAGAAAGATACAAATAAATCATCTGCAAAAACCCCACATGAAAGGTTTTCATAAATCTTGTAAAAGTTGGGCCAAGTTTAAAGATTGCTGCTTAGATCGGTTTAAAGCCCTCTGCTGTAAACATTCTAGGAGGAAACTCACAAAGGGAGGATATTGAATGGTCCATCCAGCACCATGTGTGTGGTCACTGGATCTCAGCCCTTGATCTACCTGATGGGTATGAGCAGGCAGAATTGGCTCAGGCTCAAGAACAGTCTGCAGCTGATAAAGACCTTGTCCTCAGCCTTGCTCATGCCACAGAGGAGAGCAGTCTATTGAGGTTCTCGGTCCTCGGTCCCAAGCCCAGTGGCATCCATGGGCCACACTCCAGTCCTGATCAAAGCCACCTTTCCACTGCATACTCTTCCACCCTTACCCTTTCTTCGGCCTAGAAGCTTCTCACTCTGTCTCAGTAAAACCTGAACCTGTGTGTGTGTGTCTCGAGGCCCAGATTAATAGTCATTTCCTTCCGGAAGCTTTATCTGTGCCCCTCGACTGGCTGTTTTCTTGTCCTTTCTTGCACTATCCCTACCGCCCAGGCATATTTTCCCTTTCTGTCTCTGGTGTGCCTATAGGGAATTTCTCCTCTAGTCTAGGCTCTCAAATGCTGACATTTTTCATCCATTCTTTCATTTAACCTCAACACGACCTTATGCGTGTGTATTGTTATCTTCCTCACTTTCCTGATGAGGAACCCAAGGCTCAGAAAGTTTAAGTGATTTGTCTAAAGACATAAAACCAAGTCAGACTCCAACTCTGGTGCTGTTTTCCTCTGCCCCAAGCTCCCTCCTTGAAGCCAAGTGTCATGTCTTGCTCAAGTTTGTATCTTTCTGCAGTGCCTAGCATGGCTTCAGGCTCAATAAATTTCTTTATTCATTCAACTTATGTTGATTGAACCTCATAGAAGTTAGGTTTTAAGCAGTGGCATTACACAAATATAGATCTTTGTGGAAGAAGAGAGGGGAGGATGGCGATGTGGTCATGACATTTGTGTTTTACTTAGTAAAGTGGGTTGGATAGTGTTTGTAAACTTAAATGCCAACCAGGGCGGGTAGGTGGTAAAAAGGAGTTAAGATGTTTGGGTGTAATCCATTGGGGGTGATGAGAATTCTTGCAAATTGGACATCAACTTCTAATGATAGTGACCGCAGCTTAATTCTAGCCAATCATTGTCGCCTTGGAATTGGGCCTTATTTTTGAGATTTTCAGTTTTTTCAAGAAAAGCTGGAAATCCAGATTTACTTGTGCAATTTCCTTATATTCAATGTTGCCAACTAGTTTAGCTTTTTAAAAAGACTACACAGGCCACGCATGGTGGCTCACACCTGTAATACCATCATTTGGGGAGGCCAAGGCAGGAGGATTGCTTGAATCCAGGAGTTTGAGACCAGCCTGAGCAACATAGTGTGACTCTGTCTTTGCAAAAAATAAAGATATTATCTGGGTGTGTGATGGCGTGTGCCTGTATTCTCAGCTACTCAGGAGGCTGAGGTGGAAGAATTGCCTGAGTGCACAATGTCGAGGCTATGGTGAGCTGTGATCATGCCACTGTACTCCAGTCTGGGTGGCAGAGTGAGGCCCCAACTCGAAAGAAAGCAAGGAAGGAAGGAGAAGGAAGGAGGAACGAAGAGGAAGGAAGCAAAGAAGGAAAGACCGAAGACGGTCCAGTTAAACAGCGCATGGCTGGTGGTTACCACTTCCCACCTTGAAATGTTAAGTACTACAAAAAAGATACCTGCTCACGTATGTTAGTTGCAGCTCTATTCACACTAGCAAAAACATGGAACCAACCATGTTGCCCATTGCAGCTGGACTGAATAAAAAAAATGTGGTACATACAAACAATGGAATATTATGCAGCCATAAAGAAGGACAAACATGGACTTTGCAGCAACTTGGATGGATTTGGAGTCCATCATATTCAGTGGTCTATCACAGAAACAAAAAACAGAGTTCCATATGTTCTCGCTCATAAGCAGACCTTGAACAATTATAATACTATAAGAAAGCAATTAGCAGTAGTGGGAAACTGTCAGGGGAGGGAGGGACACACCTCATCAACAAGGCTACCTGCATAATCAATGTTCGTATACCTAACCCTGAATGATACCCCACATCTTTATAATAAAAAAAAGAAGTAAAAAGAAGGAAATGCTGAGTACTGACCCGACAGGCAGCTCCCAGCACCCATGTCTCCCTCTGAGAAGGGTCAGGCCACTCCTCCTTCGCCCCCATGCAGGTCTCACCCACCTGCAGGCTCCACCTCCACCACCTCCTAGTCCCCTGCCCTCCTGGCCGGCCTCACTCTCTCTCCCTGCTGTCAGGGGTGGTGACTATCCTGTCTCTTCCCGACACCGCATCCTGCTCTCTAATTTAGCTCCTGTCTTTATCGTGATGAATGGGGCTGAGCGGATGACAAGCAGAGATCAGCGGCAGAAGATCAAATGCTCCCCCTGGGCTGCCCGGAGCCTATTTACGACTTCGCCACTTTGGGAAGTTTTCCACCCATGACAATATGGTGCCTGTGGAGAGTGAACTTCTCCCCTCTCGATACCTCGCCCCGGTCCGGGTGGGAAAGCAGAGATTCATGAAGGGGCTGCCACAGGAAGGCCTCTGAAAGCAGCCGCCATGACAACCTGCCTGGAATGTTCTCCCCGGCTTTGCGATTTCCCTTCAGCTACAAATTAACGGTGATGCTTATTTAAAATATTAAAGGAGGTCGTTGTGCTAAGTGACTCCTGCCGCAGCAAATCGGACAGTTGCCAATACCAGGACACAGGGTTGCTCAAGACATGGGTTCGGGGGCTTCCGCAACAGACTTGCTAGGTGTTTGTTAAAAATGCTAGTTTCTAGACTTCACCCCGGATCTAGGTGTGGGGCTGGGAATATGCATGTTAGCAAGCAGCTCAGAAGATTCTGAAGCATGCAAAGATCAGGAACCTGTGACTGATGGTATAATGAACTCAGAGCCCTCAGTGTTCTGAGTGACAGGTGTCCATTTCTTACTACATGCCTACAAGACACCTGCCTCGGTGTCACTGTGCACTTATTTTGGGCACCACATGGAGGAGCTTCTTTTTTCTTTTCAAAGTATTGTGTTTAATTTACATATAAAACTCATATGTTAGGCCAGGCGCTGTGGCTCAAGCCTGTAATCCCAGAACCTTGGGAGGCCGAGGTGAGAGGATTGCCTGAGCCCACAGATTCGAGAGCAGTCTGGGCAACTTGGTGAGACCTCGTCTCTATAACAAGTCAAAACAATTAGCCAGGCACGGTAGCATGCGCCTGTAGTTCCAGCTACTTGGAAGGCTGAGGCGGAAGGATCGTCGGAGCCCAGCAGGTCGACGCTGGGGTGGCCGTGAGCGTGCCATTGCATTTCAGCCTGGGCATCAGCGTAAGACTCTAACTCAAAAAACAAAACAAAACAAAACCTCATATATTTAACTAACTCATTAAACTCATAGTCTCAAGGATATTATTGCTTAAGTAAAGTCTAAATTTACATAATAAAAATAGTGAATCAATTGAAAGGGAACAGTAAATAAATACTTATGGTAACAAAACTGTGAAGGTAGAATGGGAAAAATTGAAGTTCACAGAGCATTGAGGTAGTGAAAAAGCTCTATATTGAGCCAGAGAACTTGTACTTAAATCTGAAATTGAATTCTTACTAGCTGTGTGTCCTTGAGCAAATCTCTTTCTTTGCCTCTCTGAGCCTTAGCTTCATTCTCAGCAAGATGGAAATATAAAAAAACAGCTTTGCTGGGTTGTGGTGAAGAGTATATGAGAAAACAAGCAAAAAGAACACATAATATGAATATTAGTCAAACCTCTCTAAGTATTACTTGAATATGAGTTTTTAATGTGAATATTCTCATCCCTGAACAGTGTTGGAAATATAAACTCTGGCTTTCTCATTTATTTTTCTCAGCTATGTTTTCACTATATTTACTGAATGGTATAAGAGAGAGAGTCAAAATATTTGGTTGTTGTGGTTGTTTTGAGTTGGTGTCTCACTCTGTTGCCTAGGCTGGAGTACAGTGGTACGATCACAAGGATCATGGCTCATGGCAGCCTCAACCTCCTGGGCTCAGGCAAGCCTTACACCTCAGCTTCCAGAGTAGCTGGGACTGCAGGTGCGTGCCACCACACCCGGCTAGTTTTTTTATTTTTTTGTAGAGACGAGGTCTTGCTGTGTTGTCTAGGATGGTCTCGAACTCCTGGGCTCAAGCAATCCTCCCGCCTCTACCTCCCACTGTGCTTGGCTAAGATTTGTGTTCTAGAAGCAGTTCTGTTGCTGACTACTATCAACGTGACCTCCAACGAGACATTCTGCCCCCTCGTGCCTTGTTTTTTTAAGCTGTAAAATGGGTTTGCACTAACAGACTTACGAGTTTTCTCCCAACTCTCGCATCCTGTTGGCATCAGAGCTATTTCCTTATTATCTATAACAAATGGAGCATAGATGAGCATAGATTAAATATTTCAGGCCAGTAGGCAATTGGCCAGGACTGCTCGACTGTGGCCACCTTACTGGTTTCATTTTCTCACGTTCCTTTGGAGGTGCTGATGAGTAGTAAGACCAAATGGCTGGCAGAAGGAAGAGAAAAAAAGAAGACATTGGATCCAGGAATCTGGACTCCCTTCAAACTAGATATATCTCCCAAATGAATGAGAGTTGATTCTGTTTTTATAGTACTACAGTTTGACAGTACTATAAATCTCGTTAATGAAATCATGCTAGTACTGGACTAGAGGGGTCTGTGATTAAATTGTGTCTATTTCTTCCTGCCTTAAAAATAGCCATGAAATCTGGATTTTTTAATGTGGAAGGCCTTCAGTCTTTAAAAACTGAATTAATAGTGAAGATGGCATAATTGGCTGCCTGGGTGAGCTCTCTGCAGTCAACTATTTTTGGGTCAACTGTCTCCCAGTTAAGCAGTTATGCAGAAATCTTTCTTTTTCATGCCCGGAAGTGCAAAACAGAAAGATCATGGGATGCCGAAGTTGCTGAACACACCACGAAGCGGTGCCACAGTGTCCCCACCCTGTGCCAAAGCAAATTTCTGAGCATTATGTAATTTCTCCCTGGCTTCGAGCTCCGGTGATCATGTCTGAGGTTGATGCTGGGGCCGTGTGCCATCAGGCGCTTCCTTGGATGGGGGTGACATCTCGTCAATATTAGAGACCTGTGATTGGGATGGGAGAGAGAGGCTCCGGCGTTCCAGCCCACATTCGGCGCCCTGCCATTTTTGAAAACTCATGCTGGGGATTGCTAAAACAGACAGCATTCATTGGCCGATGAGTGAATCATGACTTTCATGGGTACATTCATTCATTCGGAAAGTATTCTTGATCATTCTCTGGACTAATGGTGCTGCGGGGAATTTGAAAAAATGTATTTTATATGGTTTCAAAAGCAAAGTGTATGGTAGAATTTTGCCCTCAAGGAATGTACAGTCCTTTAGAAAGCCAAGACATGCATTTGTAAGTTCAGCAACAACATGCGTGCAAACAACATATAGCCCTGTGATGCACTCGTGGCAGAGAAGACAAGAGGTCATGTCATGCTGTGTGAGTTCTGATTGGGTGACCTTGTCTAATCCTCTCATGGTCCCTTGAGGAAGCATAGCCAGGAAAGGGCTGCACTGAGGCTTGAATGTAGGTCCCCTAATGCTTTTTATATTCTGTTTACTGCAGCCTCACGACTGTGTCTCCATATGATCAAGCATGAAATTAGTGATTATGAAAAAATGTTGATGGGAAAAGAGGCCAAGTTTAAAAATAAAAATTCCTGCTGTCTTTGGTGGCTCATGCTGGTAATCCCAGAGCTTTGAGAGGCTGAGGCAGGAGGATCAATTGTGGATAGGAGTTCGAGACCAGCATGGGCACCATAGTGAGATCCCACTTCTACAAAAAATGGTGGCACACTTCTATGGTCCTAGCTACTGGGGGGGGGGAGGCTGAGGCGGGGGGATCACTTGCGCCCAGGATCACTTGTGCTGCAGTGAGCTATGATCACGCCATTGAGCTCCAGCCTGGGTGACAGGGTGAGACCCTGTCTCTTAAAAAGAAATAACAGTTTTCAGTATTAGTCCAGGAAATGCATAAAACCGGAGAGATTCAATCTGACTTAATAAATACAATCTTTATCTCTCTAGTCCAATGCAACATTATGCCATTAGCTAGATATACACTATTGTTAAACTGTGGTACTGTAAATCCGTCATCAACTTTCCACTATTTGGGAGAAATTTCTAGCATGAGAAGACTTTAGAGCCATGGTTTCTCTGTATCTTCATTTTTCTTCTTCCTCTGGCGAGTCATTTGGTTTTCTTGTTTATTAACACCTTCAAAGGGATGGAGGGAAATGAAACTACAGGTTGAGCCACGCTTATCCAAAACGCTTGTGACCAGAAGTGTTTCAGATTTTTTAGATTTGGGAATATTTGCAGGTCCATAATGAGATATCTTGTAGCTGGACCCAAATCTAAACACAGAATTCTCTTATGTTTCATAGACACCTTATAGCGTAAATGCAGTTTTAGACAATGTTTTAAATAATTTTGTGCATGAAAGTTTTTACTGAATTTTGACTGTGACCCCCTCACATGAGGTCAGGTGTAGAATTTTCCACCATTGGCATCATGCTAGCGCTCAAAACGTTTCAGATTTTGAATCTTGGGAGTTGGGGATGGTCAAGCCAGTTGTCATTTAGCAGCTCCAGAATATTGCCTGTCTTCCCTGAATTTTCTCACCAGCAGAATGGAGATGATGATGGTACTGATCTCGTAGGATTGTTCTAAGAATCAAAGGAGTTCATGCATCTTAGAGCATCACCAGGCACAAGGCAAATGCCGGAGCATTCTTTTTTTTTGAACTGGAGTCTCACTTTTTGTCACCCAGGCTGGAGTACAGTGGCACGCTCACGGCCACCTCAGCCTCCACCTGCTGGGCTCTGGCGATCCTTCCACTTCAGCCTTCCAATGGGAGCGTTCTTAACAATCTTCCCCTGTGGGGCTTCATCATTGCCGTGTGGTTCCACCATGCTTGTCCCTGCTTTTGACACACACTCCCCTCAGGCTACATAGTTATGGCAGGCACATCTATGCCAAAATTTTTCACCTTTTTTGCAGTAGTTAAATATTTTCTTCTTCTGTTCTATATCTTAGATCTTCTAAGCAGCTGCCAATTTTGTTGTTGATGGTTGCATAGCTTTTCATGCCGTTTAGTTGGTAGAACTGGGAGTACCTTCAGGACCATGAACAATGGTCCATCTTTTTGTGGATGAGAACACTGAGGCCTGGAAAGATTGTCTGTCTATCCATGGTGGATGCACACTAGCAGTAATCTGGTTAGTAGCCTAGATAAGATTAGAGCCTAGGAGTCTTGACTTAATCTCAAATGACCTCTTTTATTTCTGCATCCAAGGAGGGGAAGAAGGAAGTAAACAGTCAGTTCATGTTATCTGTGGAAAAGTCGATCAGTTTGATGTTTATTAAATGCTTTTTTTCAGGAAATTATTGACAGATTTTATCTTCCTGGCCTGAAGATATGTTAAACATGACTTTAATGCTAAATTCATGTTAAGATCATCATGTTCACTTAAGCAGTAAACTGTGTGATATAGATAATTTTGATTTCAACAACAATTATACTTTTATTGGGCACCACCTGTATGCCAGATTACTTTTCTGCTGAAAATTCAGTATGGGCAGGGATCATATTTATTCTATATGTGATTCCCAAACATAGTGGCTGGCACATGGCAAACACTCCATAAATAATTGTAAAATGTAATTTTCTTATAGCATTATGCTTTATAACACTAAAAGTTGGCATCTTATTCTGTGGCATTTCACTTCCAGGTATATAAACCAAAGAAGTTCTCATACAGTTCCATAAGGGAGCATTTATAACTATGTTCACCAATGATTGGCTCATGTGTTATGGAGGCTGGCAAGCCTCAAATCGACAGGGTGGTCTGGCAGTCTGGAGACCAGGGAAGAGCCGATGCTGCAGTTCAAGTTCAAAGACTGTAAGGTAAAGACCTAGAAGAGTGAACACCGCGATTCAAATCTGAAGCCCTTCTGCTGGCATACTTCCCTCTTGCTCTGGGAAGGTCAGCCTTTTGTTCTAGTCAGGCCTTCAACTAATTGGATGAGGACTACCCACAAGATGGAAGGTAATCTTCCTTACTCAGAATCCACCTACTTAAATGCTAACTCGTCCAAAAGCCTCCTCACAGAAATATCCAGAGTAATCCTTGACCATATATCTGGGCACTGTGACCCAGCTATGTTGACACATACAATTATCCATCGCATCATTCCTGGGAGAGTATGTAGGTAAAACTTAATGGATGCAGACACTGGGATATTGCATCAAATACATGTCAAGAGGAAAGAGTTGGTGTTCTCAGAGTTCACCTGAAAAGAATTTCTTGAAGACACTGCTTAGGGTGGTGGACAAAGTTAAGGAATCAACAAGGACAAAAAAGCACCCAGGGGCTTAGTGACTAGGCCTGTGGATAAGGGAAGAGAAAGATGTAATTGGACCCTAATGAGACTGGAGCCATAGAAGAGGGGCATCCTACTAGAAGCTGAGGCCATAAAGGAACGGACCTACTACCACATTCTCAATTAGGCAGGGAGGGAGGGATGGCTGGGAGGAGACGGGGTGGCAGCCTATGGTTCTGACCTCTTTTCTGGCCTTCAGTCTTCTGTGGGCTCCTCTCATTGGTCAAACACAACCAGAAGCCAGTGGGCATGGGTCTCTGATTGTTGTGTCTGTAGAGATCAGCCTTGGGGGCACAGAGCTGGGCAAAGAATGACTTGGGAAGGGCAAAGGTTGAAAGGTCAGCATAAATAGTAAGCAGCAGTTAGAAATAATAAAATAGGCTGGGTGCAGTGGCTTATGCTTATAATCCCAACACTTTGGGAGGCTGAGGCGAGAGGATCACTTGAGGCCAGGAGTTTAAGATTAGCCTGGACAACATAGCAAGATTTCATCTCTACAAAAAAATAAAAAGAAGTAGCCAGGTGTAGTGGTAGTGTCTGCCTATAGTTCTAGCTATTCAGGGGGCTGAGGCAGAAGGATCGCATGAGCCTAGGATGTTGAGGCTGCAGTGAGCCATGATTGTGACACTGCACTCCAGCCTGGGTAACAGAGTGAGACTCTAACTCAAAAAAAAAAAAAAAAGGCTGGGCTTGGTGGCCCAACCTGTAATCCCAGTACTTTGGGAAACTGAGAGAGTAGATTGTCTGACCCCGTGGGTTCGAGACCAGCCAAGGCACCTTGGCAAGACCCCTCTCTACAATAAAATAAAAAAATTAGCTGGGCGTGGTAGCACATGCCTGTAGTTCCGGTTACTTAGAAAGTTGAGGCGAAAGGATCGCCTGAACCCAGCAGGTCGAGGCTGCCGTGGCTGTGAGCATGCCACTTCACTCAAGCCTAGGCTACAGAGTGAGACTCCAACTCAAAAAAAAAAAAATGAATGAATGAAGTAGATATATACATAACAACATGGATAAATCTGAAAATAGAGTGCTGGGTAAAAAAAGGTAAGAAATCGAGATCTAAAACATAATTCTAGTTATGAAGATAAAAAAAAAAAACAGCTACACAGACAATGCACATTTGCAAGAGCATTTAAGATCAAAAGCATAAGCATCAAACACTGGATTGACCACGTGTGGTAGGGGAGAGGAATGTGGATTAAAGGGAATAACTAGAATAAATAAGAGAGAGAGTGGTCTTTCATGGACCAGTGATGATAATGCGCCATGAACAGAGGAGAGTGATTAACTCAACCCCCTGCATCAAAGATCCAGCTTTACAAAAAAGAAGAAAAAATATAGTTGGTATTAATTTCTCTGTGATATGGGTGAGGCAGCCGGGGCCTGAGGGGTTTGAGAAAGTAGCCCAAGGTGACACAGGTGGGGGAAGATCCCACGAAGGAATGAGAGGCCAGGGCTACTCTTTGACATTGCCATGACCCCACTTCGTTGAGACATTTGATCCACACAGTACAGTGATTTAAGGCCTATGTGAACTTAAATTACCACTGTTCGGTTTTGTGTTCTTGCCTGGGACCAGGGAAGGACTTCTCCAAATACTAACGTCCCACGTTCTGAGTCTGAGGACTCGCTTTAGAAAAGTACGACCATCGGCCTTATACCTGTCATTAGCCAACGTGTCTGTCAGTGGCATCATTTTGGGGGCTGGGCCTGGGCAGACACTGACCTCAGCTGTTATCTCCACGGTCACTTTCAATCTCTTTCTTTTTTCCATCTGTCAACAGGCATCTCTGTTGGTTTATGTTAAGCTTAGAGAGCAGGGCTTGGCCTCAGCCACCCGCTCTGGCAGGGAAGGAGGTGGGGATGGCTTTGCCACACTGAGGCTCTGTGTGAGAGGGCCAAGGAGCACTTGCCCCTCAAAGGGCACTTGTCTCTGGAGATGGAGTGCTGTCTGCCCACAGATCTAATCCTCTTCAATCTGTAGCTCCCCAGGCTGGGTTTCCAGGAGATAGCAGAGGCGAAAATAGTCCCCACAAAAGCAGTGGTGATAGTGTTAAGACTTTGGATTCTGGGAATTATTAGAAGAAAAAATGCACATTTGTCTGGATCATTCATGTTTCCAGATTGGAGAAACCTGAGTCCGTTCGATGTCCGTGATGACAAAAATAGTAATAATAATAATACTAAAATCTACCAGCTCCATTTGTTTCCCTACCCTGCGGGAGGCACAGTGCCTGAAGGTTGCATCTGGGTTCTCATTCCATCCTCACAGCCTTAAGCTTTACTGGCAGGAGACCAAAGTCAACCTGGTTAAGCACCTTAGCCGAGCTCGGAGCCAGAAGATGACTCAGGTCCAGCGGCCTGTCTGGCTAATGCCCTTTCCTCACAGTGGTCCTGCCCTAACTCCAGTAGCCCAGTCTGTCCTGAGATGGGTGGAGCCTCAGAGAAGGTTAAAACTTCCCTGGCAGGACTGAGTGAAGTCTCCCCGGGGCCCAGACTGGTACGTGTTTTAAAGACAGGCCTTTCCTGTTGGGGTTGTTCTCCTGGCTCTTTGCCTGGGGAGAGAGATCCTGTGTTACCTTCTGAAATGTCCACTCAGGCAAGTAGGGAGTTTATCCAGTCATACAATCAGGATGTAGATCCTGCCAGAGTGAGCTGAAGCAGGGCTTCCTCATGATGTCTTGAGAGCTGACGTCCTGGAAGTTTGGCTGGGCTGGGAGACTTGGAGTGATCTCCTGTGTGAAAGACTGGGGAGGGATATCTTGGCCTAGGGTTTTGAGTTGGCTTCTAGAGAGCAAAGGTCTCTGGCATAGAAGTGGGTGCCCTTGGGCTGTCAAAGTGAGTCTATGTTAATTTCCCTGAATTGGGTGTTCTTCAAAGTCTGTCCAATTGGAGTCACACATTCGCTTTCCTCCTTTGTAGCCAGTGCCCAAAAGCGAATCAAGCCCACTCAGCTCAACTTGGTTTTAGTACTTTGATCTTGCTGCCTCTCTTTTGTTTTTCTCTGCTTTAGGATGTTTTGTCATAGTGACAACTACTGTGAAAAATAAATATAAACAATCAAATTAATAATAAAATAGGACTACTGCTATGAATAATTGGTGACAAACACCTTTCTGGTTGCTATACATAGATCATCTTATTTGATCTTAAGCAGGACCTTATGAATTATTATTCCCAACTGGCAGATGAAGAAACGAAGCTCGGAAAGGTTAAGAAGCTAGTTCAAGGTCATCTAGCTAGATCATCGAGGAGCAGGGTACAGAAGCCCATTCTATTTTCCTTCAAAGCCTGGGATCCTTTCGACTTGACCACACTGCCTATAAAATGGGGACGGTGATGGCAGTTGACCTGCTTGCTTTGCTAGCCTGTGGTGAGGATCAAATGAAGCAGTAATTGGGAAAGCACTTTGGAAATTGCAAAGCACTCTATAAATATAGGGTATTATTCTAATGGATCACTGGCCTACAAAAACACCGCTCAAGCATTTCATTTACGAGAAGACACACCACACCATTATTCAATAAGATAACACCATATGCGATCCTTTTATCATTCCAAGAATGTTTATGAAGTCCACGAAACCAAAGCCATTAGGAAGGTTTTGTTTTCTGGGCAGGCTCAGCAAACTTGGAGGAAGCTCAAGAAGTCTTTAAGCAGCCAGGAAGTCACATTGAGGAAACTGCATTAAGTGGCAGAGAATTAAACGTCCCTTCACAGACACTGGGAGTTTAAAATACATGCTTTCAGTATAAGGAGCTGCTTTCAAGGAGCTGAATGGGAATACCTTCGCTCCTAAAAGGAGCTATAATAATACTAATACTAATACTACTAATAATAGAAAATAATAACAGTGCATATAATGAGCGAAGTAATGTGACGAGCATTGGCTATGTAGCCAGACTCCTGGCTTACTAGATATATAACCTGGGCAAATTACTTCATCTTTCTGAGCCTTCTTTTTCTTATTGGTAAATGGGAATCATGGCAACCCTTACCTTGTAAGCCTGTTGTGATGATTAAGTGAGCAATTGGAACTGTGCCCGCCATATAGTAACACTCAGGAAACATTACCTCATGCTATTACTGTGCTTTCCTAAGCACACCAAATATTCATGAACAACCCGAGATTAGAATGCTAAAGATACTACATTCAGCTGTAATAATTAAGGTGCTTCAGTGTGCCAGGTATTATGCTCCATACTTTACATGCATTATCTCTTTAATCATCACAACAACCACCGGAAAGAGATTTTATGATCCCCACTTCTGACATTTTACAAATATGGAACCCAAAGTTCAGAGGGCTGTGTGATCATCTGAATGGCTCTGGCAGCTAGTAGCCAGGCCTCTGTCCCTGGATCTGATTGATACTGAGACTGGGAAGGACTGCCTGGTATCCTAAGCTCTTGCCTCTGCCGCTGAGAGGTAGGCAACAGGGGAAGGGAGACCCTTCCAGAAGTCATTTCTAAGAACACCTTTTCAGGGTTCTGGAGCTAATCAATATTTTTTCTACCCACTTAGGCCTTTTTTTTTTTTTTTGAATTGAAGTCTCACTCTGTCACCCACACTGGAGTGCCCTGGCACACTCACGGCCGCCACAGCCTCGACCGGCTGGGCTCAGGCGATCCTTCTACCTCAGCCTTCCAAGTAGCTGGAACCATAAGTGCACGCCACCACACCCGGCTAATTTTTTGACTTACTGTAGAAACAAGATCTCACCAGTTGCCCAGGCTAGTCTTGAACCCCTGGGCTCAGGCGTCCTCTCGCCTCAGCCTCCCAAAGTGCTGGGATTATAGCCATGAACCACCACACCTGGCCCCACTTAGGCTATTTTTGAAGCTGCTTGGAACCAGATTTTAAGGTTTTGGAAATATTCAGTAGAGCAGGAGTGTGGGTTAGTACCCTGCAATCCCTCAGGAACGGTCTGGTTTTCAACTGGGTTAATTTAGGATGACATCATATCAGTTCACAGCATTAAAACTTCTTTGTCCAGAAGGACAGCGTCTTCATTCTTTAGTATCACGATTGAATGGAGTTAAGTTTCATCTTCAAGGTTGAACAGACCCAGATCTGTATCCTGGCTCTGTCATCCACCTACTGAATGACTTTGAGATGAGGTAAATGTCTCAGAGCCACGGTTTCCTTGTCTACCAAATAATGCACCCTCACCAGGCTATCGTAAAGATCAAGTAAGATGCAAAGGGATGATGTACCCCACACCCAGTGTGGCTACAACACGTAATTGCTAAGCATTAGTTGCCCTCCTTTCTCTTAGCAAGACACACGTGACCCTTTCTAACCAGGCCTCAATTTATTTATTAATATACTGTACGCTCTTTTGCTATGTGCCCGATGGTTCATGAAGACCAAGTTGAAACATGCCATTCCCAATTTTGCCAAGTAAATTAGATCATCCATGTGGAATTGCCTGGTTTAATGTCTGGGACAAAATGGGCCCTAAATAAGGTGAGATGACTAAAGGTGGCAGAATGAGAGAAGGTAGCAGTGTGGTGATGTTTTCCTCCAAGGGGTCCCAGACTTCCTTGGGAGCCTCAAGTTCAAGAAAGCATCATAAGGTGGGGAGGGGGGCTCTGGAATAGAAGGGTCCTAGTCAAGGAGAAACAGAGCTCTGTGGCCTGTCTGCTGCCCTCTCCCCACTAAATATTTGTCTCTTCTGCCTTACAAGCCAGACCACTGCCAGTCACATTTAAAGCTGTGGATTGTCCATCTTTGGAAAGGTGCCACATGGAATAGGATTATATTAAGTGCATAGCGATGGCTTTGTGGCTCTGACAGAGAATTGTCCCTGGCTAATTCCACACTGGATACGAGTCCTGTAAATGTGATCAGGATGTGCGAGTTAGGTGCCCCTATTGACTTCATGTTGATGTCCTTTGTACCAAACACAAGTTCCAGAAACACTTCTGTGCAGTGGGGCATGTAAAGGCTCCTGCAACCTTCAGAAGTTGACTTGGGGATGCCTGGGAATGCAGTCTCCTAAAATTGCATTTAGGATCCTGACTTAATGTGTATTTTCGTTCTAATGTTTCTTTTGGTCCTCTTCCATGTGTTGGATAGCTGGAAATGGACACATATACAGTATGAAGTCTCTTTGGTTTCTATGGTAACACATTCTTTATCTGGCATTGTCAGCTCATTAACTGTTCCACCTAAGTGAATTTTCCAACTAATCGAAGCATTTCCCATTAAATGCCAAATGGCTTGTTGTTTAATGGAAATCTTAATGGATTACCCATACATCTCCTAAGGAAGGCTGCCTTTTCACAATACTGCACGGTCTCCGTTGTGAGTTTTTGGACGGTGTTGTCGTATAGCACGACACAGACAGGGTCTGTTGAATGCTCGACTAATTGCCTTAAGCTGTTAAGCTTTTTGAGTTCTTGGGTCTCCGCTCTTTCTCCTCAGAGCAGTTTCTAATTTATCTGCCTCCATCTCCTTTCCTGCTGTCAATTTGTTGTGTCTAGTTAACTCCAGACTGGGAAATCTGATAATGGAGCTTGTGAAAAGCGCATATAAACAGCTTGAGTGAAGACCTCTTGAGCTTTGCTAAGGAATGAGAGTGCATCAATCTGGGCTGGCTATCTATAACAGAAAGCATCCTCCTTGGACACCATTGTGTCAGAGACTTGTTTACTTAGCCTGCCAGATCTGAGTTTCAGGAACCCTATCCAAACGTTGATTGGAACCTCCAAGTTAATGCTGGTAGAGCATCCTCCAAAATGCTCCAAAACCTGAAACTTTTTGAGTGCCAACCTGACGCCACAGGTAGAAAATTTCACACCTGACCTCACAGTCAAAACTTCGTTTCATGCACAAAATTATTTTAAAATTTTATAAAATTACCTTCAGACTGTGTATATGGTGTATATGAGACATAAATGAATTTTGACTTAGGTCCCATCCCCAAGATAGCTCTTCATATATATATGCAAATACTCCAAAAGATGAAAAAATCTGAAATCGAAAACACTTCTGATCCCTAGAATTTTGGTAAGTGATACTCAACTCCCTTTATGTGAGATTTTATAAGGTCTTCAAGAAGGTTCATTCAATCATATTTTGTTTACTGCCAGGCACTGAGCTTAGCATTGGCTGTCTAGAAAGACATGGTCCCTGCCCTTGGGCTGCTGAAAGTCTAGGTGGGTCAAAATTGTAGAAATATATACATAAATTTGGAAGACAGTATTGGAGGGTGTATGACTAGGTTCTGTGTAGCTCAGGGGAGGGAATGGAGTCTGCTTGGAAGGATGAAAGACAAGAGGAGACAATTTGCTTTCTCCCTTCTTCCCTTTTAAAATTTCATTTATGTCTTTCTGTGTTTCTCTCATTCCTACATTCAGTACACGTGTATTCAACATCAACTATATCCCTTGCACGGAGACGACAGTAGTAAATAAGACAGATATCACCCCTGTTCTATTTGTTTTTGTTTTTGGAGTTGGAGTCTTACTCTGTCACCCAGGCTGGAGTACAGTGGCACACTCATGGCCATCCCAGCATCTGCCTGATGGGCTCTGGCGATGCTTCCGCCTCAGTCTTTGAAGTAGCTGGAACTACAGGCATGCACTACCATGCCCGGCTAATTTTTTTGATTTATTGTAGAGACCAGGTCTCACCAAGTTGCCTAAACTGGTCTTGAACCCATGGGCTCAGGGAAGCCACTTGCCTCAGCCTCCCAAAGTGCTGGGATGACAGGCTGAGCCACGATCTTGGCTCTCTGTTCTATTTGAATATCAAAGGATGAACTGGAAATGGGCATCCCAAGAAAGAGACTCTTGGGCTGAAAGGGTGGGTATGCTTGGTGCTGCAATTTAGCATGGCTGGAACAATGGCAGACAAGGTTGTAAAGGACTTTATATGCTCTGCCATGGACTTCAAACTTGATTGTCTGTGAAGTGAAGGTTCTAACCAGGGGATTCTTAGGAAGGTGCCACCATATCATGGGTGGATTGTGGTGTGGAAAGTGGACAGCTACATGTCTACTACATTACTGTACTTTTCAACTTCAACTTCAGGTTTTTTTCTTTTTTTTTTTTTCTTTTTGAGTTGGAGTCTCACTCTGTAGCCCAGGCTGGAGTGCAGTGGCACACTCAAGGCCACCCCAGTGTCGACCTGCTGGGCTCTGGTGCTACTTCTGCCTCAGCCTTCCAAGTAGCTGGAACTACAAGCATGTGCTACCATGCCTGGCTTATTTATTTATTGTAGACCTGAGGTCTTGTCAAGTTGTCTGGGCTGGTCTCTGACCCATGGGCTCAGGCAATCCACTCGCCTCGGCCTCCCAAAGTGCTGGGATGACAGTCTGAGCCACCAAGCCCGGCCAATTTCAGGTTTTAAAATTCGGATTTTCTGCCTCACTTACCCAGAATTCATCAATGGCTTTTCTGTTGTTTCTGCCCTTCATCCTCTTTTCCCTTGAATGCTGCCACACAGATCCAGGCAATCAGATCCTATAGAAGGTACTAGAGGCTGCCTGACTTGGGAATGGCCTCATAGATGACTCAGCCATGGCTTTGCTGGAAGGACTTCAATGGGATGCATTAATGACTGAATGATGTCCCACATTGTACTTAACCCACATCATGAGAATTCAATGAGATAATGAGTGTGACGTTCTTATGCCTGACCCATAAGCACTAAATAAACAGCAGTTTTTAACCACGCTTATTCCGCTTTGTTGCTCTGCCTGCCACTTAGACACATTTTGCCTTTTTCTAGGTACGTGTGTTCTCAGCTTTTCCTTACTGGACTCAGCTCCTCCAGGTGAGGACTGGGAACGTTAATCTTCGTATCACTGACTTTTAATTTAGATTATTTAAACATGTCATTCTGATCAGTAACGCGGAGACACACATATGCTTTCAGAGAGCAGCAGAAACCCAGTTTGAGTTTATCATTACATTTAAGCTGGAAGAAAACCTGAGAGTAGTGTTCCCAGAGGTTTTAACTAGAACAACGTTCTCTTTGCATCATCAATGTTCCTCAGTCTCCACTTGGCTGGAGCGACTACCTCTGGCTTCACTTAGCTATTTACATTCCTCTATTTTTATATAAATTGTGCTATATTAGCATATATTTCACACTGTGACCTAGTGTTTCCCAGATCCTTTAAGCCAGGCTATTTGTACATTAGTCAACGTCAACGGAAGTACAGTCGCAAATTGAGTACAGACTATAGCCCTGCTACATTGCCCACTCTGTCATGCTGAAATGGATCCCTTGTTCTAAGAAGATTTGCAGTGAAATACAGTCTATTTACATTAAGGAGACCTCTGTATATTTAAGGCATAATTGTTTCAGGGCCTTCATTAATTCTTGAACTGCAAGACCCAGATTTTCTTTTCTTGTATCTTTTCTATAACAATAGAAGGCAGGGGTTTCCAAAAAAAATAACAAATTGGTCCTTGTTAAAATGGAACTGGAAATGGTTTTCTGGTAATGTGCTTTACAAACAATGAGAGAATCTAACTGTAAATCAGCTCCAGGACCCGACCGTCTCAGGATTCAGGCTGGGAAGTTCCAGGATAAAAGGTAGTCTGTACTTTTGTGGAAAAATAAAACAATTTTTTACTTCTGTAATTGATGGAGTGCTTATCTTGTCTTACAATTTTAGAGTTGGAAGCAATCGCAGGGTTCATTTAATCCAGCTTCTTCCTGGAACAATAACCTTTTCCTCAGTATCTCTGACATGTGGATTTTAGTGTCTGCTTGAACACTTCTAGCTATGGGCTGCTCACCCCTTTTTTAAAAAATTGTGGTTAAATATACATAACAAAACGATCATTTTAACCATTTTGGGGAAATACAGTTCGGTGGCCTTCAGTACATTTCCCATTGTTGCACAACTGTCACCACCATCCAACTCCAGAGCTTTTTCATCTCCCCAGCCAAAACTCTGTACCCATTAAACACTAACTCCCCATTTCTCCCAGTCCCCAGCCCCTGGCAAACACCATTCTGTTTTCTGTTCCTGTGAATTGGCTACCCTAGATGCCTCGTATAAGTAGAACCATTCAGTATTTGTCCTTTTCTGATTGCCTTATTTCAGTGAGCATCATGTCTTCAAGTTCATCCATGATGGAGCTTTTGCAAGAATTACCTTCCTTTTTAAGGCTGAATAATATTACCTTATAGAAATATACCACATTTTGTTTACCCATTCATCTGTCGTACATTTGGATTTCTTCCATCTTTTGACTATTATAAATGCTGTTATGAATACAGGTATAGGTATTTGAGTCCCTGCTTTTGATTCTTTTGGGTACATATACCCCAAAGCAATTCCAGGAGTGGTGTTGCTGGGTCATGTGGTAGTCCTGTGTTTAATGTTTTGTGGAATCACCATAGTGTGTCCGACAGCGCCTGCACCATTTTACGTTCCTACTAGCTGTGCATAAGCTTTCCAATTTCTCTACTTCCTTGTTAACACTTGTCATTTTCTGTTTGTTTTCTTAACCTCCTTCTTAAACAATATAATATAGCCTGGTCTTTGGTTTTGAAACCTGGCTCAGCCACACACGAGCTGTGTGTATTTGGGTAAATTATTCTCTCCGAGTCTCACTTTTTTTTGTAAAATGTGGATAACAAAGGGGATGATATTAATCTTATAAAGTTATGAGGATGAAATGAGAACATTCACATTAAAATACTTAGTTCAGTGTCTGAAAATAATAGGCTATCAGTAAATATTTGCTCTTGGTTTTTCAGTGGTCATTAATGAGTCCATTAGGTTTTAGGGCCGCCCTAGTTGTCAGACTGGCTTCTTCATTTGGAATTAAAATCTACTTTGGTGTAATTTGTGTAACGGTTGCCTTTAATTCGTCAGACCTGAGTCTGCTCTTTACAATGTCACAGGATAAATAATATCTCCCTTCCACGTGTCACCTGTCTGATATTTGAAGGCAGCCATCAACCATCCACTAGCCTTCTCTGCTTTGGTCAAACATTCTGGTTTCCATGAACTATTTCTTAATTGACATGGTTTCTAGATCTCTCATCATGTGTATCCGTCAACACCGGACTGCAGTCTAGAAGAATAGAGTAGCTGGAAACACATCATCTTTCTCCTTCTTTTAACTTTCCTCCCTAACAGTGATGTCCACAAGATAGAAATGACACGTGCATATTGGTGAGGCAGTTCAACAGACTGAGCCCTCTGCTATGCCCCTAACCCTCCTTCCTTCCCACCTCTCTCCTTCCACGTTCTCAGAGTCTTGATGTCCATAGCACTTGCTTGTATTCAGTTTAAGATCGGTCTGGCATCATTTCGAATTTTCTCCATTTTGTTCTTTCCCTCCTAACTGCCAGCTCTTTAAGAGGGACCAGGGACTACCACTCCCATATGCTTTCCTCATGGTCCTACAAAGGCTGTACTTTGGAAATAAAATTTAGCTGCATCCTTAGACATGGGGCTATGTCTTCTGATACGGTCACAGGGAACACTGAGGGTATTAGCTGGAGTAGCAACGTTTTCCATTGTGGACGTGAACACCTAAAGATTTGCTTAGAAAGAGAAGGCTGGGGTGGGAGGGTCGTTTGGCCAGAACTCCAAGGAGCACTTTGAACTTGGGTCTTCAGACATGAAGGTCTAGGGAGGGCTTCACCCCACTCCACCCTGTCCTGTAATTCATTGCCTCTTCAATTTCAAGCTAAATTGTCATTTTCTAAAAAATGACAGTTTCTAAATCTGCCCTTAGGAGAATGAATAGCATGCCTTAGAAATACTATGCTATTTCTGAAAGTTCCCAAGTAGTTGAAAGAATTCTGGACGTTTCTGATTTGCATGCCTGTCTTTTCTTTATGAGCTTGTTGACATCCAAGAAGACCTTTTGGTTTTATTGTGAACCTTTTTACCCTTAAAAACAAAAACCCCAAATTTCTATTCCTGAGAAGGGAAGTTGTAATTTTGTTAAAGATAAAATATTTGAATGGAACTCTCTCCCAGTTTCTCAACTGTGTATTTGAAAAACTAGTTCCTCGTGTCATATGTTTGCACAAAAAAAGGTAAAAACCAGATTATCTTCCTTTCTTTAAAAACAAAGCAAAACAAAACAGTGAAGAGAAAGGAAGGAGGGATAACTCACTTTCCTGGCATTTTAATAGAGTACCCAGAATCCTCCTAACATAAGGAACTATTATAAGCTGAAAAGTGTGTTTAAACTATGGGTAAACAGAAAGCCCCGTCTTTTTTTTTTTTTACTCTTTGTTTTTAATTTTTACTTTTCAGGGACAAGGTCTAGCTCTGTCACCCAGGCTGGAGTGCAGTGGCATGATCGTAGCTTACAGAAGCCTCGAACTCCTGGGGTAAAGTGATCCTTCCATCTCAGCCTCCTGAATAGCTGATACTGCAGGCGTGTGCCACCATACCCAAATAATTTTTTGTAGAGTCAGGATCTCCCTATGTTGCCCAGACTGGTCTCAAACACCCGGCCTCAAGCAGTCCTGCTGCCTTGGCCTCCCAAAGCACTGGGATTACAGGTGTGAGCCACTACACCTGGACTAATAGTGGTATCCTGGCTCTAGTAAAGAACGGATAGATTCACTTAAGATTGACATACATGAGCTTTACGGCCTGGGTTTTGTGACTTCTACATTAACTGTTCAGGACATTGCAAAACGATTACAGCTCATGGTCACTTGGTCATTTTTCAGATATTTGGGATTGTGGGATTGCTAGCATGCTGGTTTTATTTTACAAAGCCAAGGCTAAGTGGTCACTTCTTAGTTTGTCTGTGTGCCGTACATGCACTTGGCATGAAGCCATACTTCATGGTGAAGAGCACCGCAATACAGGCCTTCCCTGGTGGTATAGAAAACCAGCCAGTTACCAGGGAAAGGCAGGATCAGGCAGGTCTTCTTCACCCATGTGGTCCTGCCATCTTCCACATCTAATTTGTCCTGTGGTTGGTTTGTCTGTGCAGCAATCTTCACTTTGGTTCCATTAATTATTTGTGTTTGGCCACTGGGAGACATTGAAAACATCCCGAGTTAATGCATTTGGGTTTATGTAAGGTGAAGAAAGTAAGGCTTAGGAGCGTCTTTGCAACAAAAAGGTAGCTGCTAACCTTCAAGGGCGTTAAAGAAGCCTGTGTACCATCACTAACGTGGTTGTCATGAAGTGCACTGACCCTTCTCTCTTCTGTCACCTGTCTTGCTTGACTAATTCTACCACTCATGTTTCACATTTCAGTAGGGAGAGCATGATATGGCAATAGAAAAGGTGACTGTGAAGAATACCTGCAGTCATGTCTGCCCAGTGTCCAAAATCCCTGACCTTATATTTTAACACTGTAACTTTTGGGGAGAATTTCTTTGATACATAGTTTTGTTTTGTGACCTTAAACACACATACACACACACACACACACACACACACACACACACAGTCATTGTCTACATCATACAGAGTCTATAATGTAAGCACGGTGTGATACATTAAATGGCAGAGAAGGGAACAAACATCTGTGTGATAGGTTAATTATGTCATGCAGACTTTTGCTTAAGGTATTTATGTTTCAAGAGATGGACTGTGTATACATGTCCTTGTAAAAGGCTTCCATTACCGATGGCTTAAGTAGAAGCCACTGAGGAATTGGGGGAGAACTATGGGGCCAAGTGAAATCTGGCCTCTTTGGCAGTGACATTTGGCACATCACTCTCTAATCCTTGGTTGTGTCATCATCACTAAAATGGGGATAATAACACATCAACAAATCTGTGTGGAAACGTCTAAATGTGCTTTGCAAACTATAATTGATATATGACATATTATTAGTGTGATTGCTAATTAGTATAGTCTTGGCCAAAGTTCTCCTCTTCCTCCTCTTCCTCCCTCTTCTTTCTGTTCATTACTGTCACGGCTATCCCTCATTAATGAACCATGAGGGTAGGTCCTACATCTCTTGATCCAGTTCCTCTCCTGCCTACCAGTGAGAGTCAGCAAATATTAGATACCTAATTAGTGCCTGATACTGAAGGATATAAAGACAAGTACTCAAAATAAGCAAATATGAACATCCAGCAATACATGGAGGGGAGGGTGTTTACCTAGCTGATGTCTACTCAGTTTTAAAACTCAACTCGAAGGTCAGTATCCCTTGACAACCTTTCGTGATCATCTCTAATGCCCTCCTAACTGCTCTGATGAGGGGGTCTTCCACTGGGGTCCCAGAACACCCTGGACATACCTCAGAGAAGAAATTGCCATATGAAAGAGGAACCATTGAGAATGCTTTAAAAAAAGATTCTCCTATTTTGCACATAGTAGAACATTTTTAAAGTAGAAAAAGATATATGGTAAAAAGCAAGTTTCCTTCCCCCTCACCTGCAGTTCCATTCTCAGATGTAGACACTGTTCCCAACTTTGGGCTATCCCTTTTATAAATATTTTATAAGAACTTATATTTATACATGTAAGAATATACACTCACAGTATATATATATATATATATGCGTATTATATATACATATTATATGTTTTATGTATGCATATCCCTATATAAGAACGCATAAGCGCTTTTTTGTTTTTGTGAAAATTGTATTTTTCTATTCATGCTACCAGTACTTTGCTTTTTTTCTTAATAAAAAAAACTATTTTGGTGATTGTTCCAAATTAGCACATACAGCATTGTATTTTATTGTGAATTTTGGCTAGTCATAATTTCTAATTTGTTGCTGGACAAGAACCTTGTTTCCAATCTTTTTCTGTTGTAGACCATCCTGCCATGAAGATCTTGTACTAATATCATTTCATACATGTTTGAGGACATCTGTAGGATTAAATTTCTAGATGTGAACTTGCTCTTCACTCAGTACTTTCATTTTATTATTATTATTATTTTTATTTTTGAGTTGGAGTCTCACTCTGTCACCCAGGGTGGAGGGCAGTGGCACACTCCCAGCCACCCCAGCCTCGACCCACTGGGCTCCGGTGATCCTTCTGTCTTAGCCTTCCAGGTAGCTGGAACTACAGGCGCACGCTACCACACCCGGCTAATTTTTTAAAAAATTTATTGTAGAGACGAGGTCTCGCCAAATTGTCCAGGTGGGTCTCGAACCTGTGGGCTCAGACAATCCTCTCACCTCGGCCTCCCAAAGTGCTGGAATTACAGGCTGAGCCACCAAGCCTGGCCAGTACTTGCATTTTAAATGTTCATATTGTCAAATTTCTACTCCTACCAATATGAGGTTCTTGTTTCTTATATCTCTCTCAAAACAGTGAATTATCAAACTCTTTTTATATTTCCAATCTGATTGGGGAAACATAACATCTTATTGAAGTTTTAATTTATACTTCTTATATTGTCAGTGTGTTTAGCCTGTTTCTTTCTTGCATTTAAGGACCACTTATATATCCTTATCTATAAATTTTCTATTCATATTTTTTGCCCGCTTTTCTATTGCCTTCTTGGATTTTTTAAAAAATGATTTACAGGCCAGATGTGGTGGCTCAGCCTGTAATTCCAGCACTTTGGGAGGCTGAGGCAAGAGGATTGTCTGAGCCTGGGGGTTCAAGACCAGCCTGGGCAACTTGGTGAGACCTCATCTCTACAATAAATCACAAAAATTAGCTGGGCTTGGTGGCATGCGTCTGTAGTTCCAGCTACTTGAAAGGCTGAGAGGCGGAAGGATCGCCGGAACCCAGCAGGTCGAGTCTGCCGTGGCTGTGACTCTGCCACTGCATTCCAGCCTGGGCAAAAAGAGTGAGACTCCAACTCAAAAAAAAAAAAAAAAAAGGTTTACTGATTCACAGGAACTTTTGCTTACTATATTATGGATGCTAGCCCTCTTCCTTTTGAGCTGCAATAATTTTTTTCTTCCTAGTTTGTTAGATGCCTTTTGATATTATCTTGCATTTTTTCTTGTAGAATCTTTTTAATGTAGTCAAATTTACCACCTTGTAAAAAGCCTTTAGATTTTGTGTCAAATGTTGAGAAACTCTTTGCACTTCAACGCTATTAAATATATTTCTCCCACATGCTGGGGATACACGTTTTTGATGGATACCTTGAAGCAGCATGTCAGGAGAAACACAGACAGTGGAGGAGGCTTGTGGGAAAGGCCTGTGGAAGGGGAGTCCTCCCTAGTGGAATAGCACACGGTATGTGAACTCCAGGGAGTGCAGCAAAACAAAACCCATCGAGTCGCTTCTGTCTCCCAAGCGCTTCCCCTTGGTCATCCCTGACTGAGAATGGATGGCCGCACTCTGAATGGGCATGGCGTACACCTTCTCTGAGCATCCTCTTATCAGCCAGAGATCCAGCTGCCCATCTTGGGAGGTGACACACATGAGCAAACAGGCCGCCTCATCCATCATGTGCACAGTAGCTTTGGTCGTTCCTGTTCACTGCAGTTGACTAGAGAGGCCTCCTGAAATGCTGCTGTTTGACAGCTCCGGGAGGAGGAGCCCTCTCTTTTCACGTGTGAGCGGCTCTATGGCAAATCCAAAGCATGGTCTTAGATTTTTGTGAAAAGTTCCCGTGCTGGCAACCACACACAGCTAAGTTGCTTAAGCGGCTGCAGGTAGAACTCCGGTTCACTTTGGATATATATCTCAACATGTGGAAACCAATTCAGACTGTTTCCATCAGATCTGAAACCAAAACAGTCTTGGCAGATTGATGGCCAATGGAAAGGAACTGTCACGAAATTAATTACATGGAAAATTATTTTTCTTTCTCTCCTTCCTTCCTTCCTTCCTTCTTTCCTTCTTTCCTTTTTTCAGTTGGAGTCTCACTCTTTTGCCCAGGCTGGAACGCAGTGGCACGCCCACTCACGGCCACCCCAGTGTCGACCTTCTGGGCTCCTGCAATCCTTCCGCCTCAGCCTTCCGAGTAGCCGGAACTACAGACACACGCCACCACACCTGGCTATTTTTTAATTTTATTGTAGAGATGAAGTCTCGCCAAGTTTCCCGGGCTGGTCTTGAACCTGCAGGCTCAGGCAATTCACTCACCTTGGCCTCCCAAAGTGCTGGGATGACAGGCTGAGCCACTGAGCTCGGCTTATTTTTCTTTCTGATAAAAGAATAAAAAAACAGGTATTGGGTGAGGGAGTGACCAAGTTATCAAGTCCGAATAGCAATTGTTATAGTTGAGCTCTGTATTTAGGAATGTGAGGATGCCATCCCTTCCAGATCATTGTTTGAAAGAGACCTTGTACTTTTGCTTTTCCTAAGTTTGATCAATTGAGCTACCAATGCAGCTCAGATCAGGATGGCTCGCTCTAGTAGGCAATGCTCCATAGTGCTTCACAGCAAGGGAAGGAAGTTCCTCCTCTGTTCATCTTTGCCTTTAGTTTCTCAAACTTATTTCTGAATGCACGAGGATATTTGAAATCTAGTCCATTTATTTAGTGGAAGGACCATGGGCTTTGAATCTGAAAGACTGGATTTCAAATCCTGGCTTTGTCACTCTGTGGCCTGCTCCTAATTTCATTCAAGCATTTGTGCTCTCATCTATAAATAGGTATGCATTTGCCATTAACAGTTCTATATAACAAACCACCCAAAATTTAGTGACTTAAAACAACATTTATTTATTTATTTATTTGAGTTGGAATCTCACTCTGTTGCCCAGACTGGAGTGCAGTGGCATGCTCACGGCCACTACAACCTCGACCTGCTGGGCTCAGGCGATCCTTCCACCTTCTAAGTAGCTGGAACCACAGGCTTATGCCACCACGCCCAGCTATTTATTTATTTATTGTAGAGACGAGGTCTCACCAGGTTTCCCAGGCTGGTCTGCAACCCATGGGCTCAGGCAATCCTCTCGCCTCTGCCTCCCAAAGTGCTGGGATTACAGACATGAGCCATCGCGCCTAGCTGATTTAGCAATTTAAACCAGTGCAATTTGAGGTGAAATTAAGTACTTGAATATTGAGCTGTTATTTTTTTATAATAGCTTATCACAAATGAGTGGCTGGGTGGTTCTCAGCTCTAGACCGAGCCACGCTGATCTCAGCACATACTGTTAGCCATAGCAAGTCCAGTTTCAGTGGTGGGGGAAAACACACCATCTCTTTATTGGAGGAGATGCAAAAAAATGTAGGTACAGAGAGGAATGAGTTGTGGCCATTTTATAATCTACCAAACCATCTTGTAGAAATAAATGTGATCATGTAGAGAGGGTAAGGCTGTTATATCACCTATGCATTCAGAAAACATTTGTTGAACACCGACTATGGGTTCAATGCAACAGGGGATACCGTCATTTGGAGATAAATAAACCTCATCCCCAGCCTCAAGAAACATATGGTCTTAGCATGTACTCTGAAGCAATCTTAGGTCACCTTACAAAGTGCAAAATGTCTTAAGAGAAGAACAGATATATACTATGGCTTTTCAGAAGAGGCAGCAGGTGAGAGGCTCTGGGAAGGGATTCTGGTCCCAACTTCTGCTCTGCTTAATGTTTCCCTCTATTTCATTTTAATTATTGATCTCCCCAGGCTATCAATAATGACATGGTGCAGGAAACCCAGTCCAGACAGGCAAGGCAACTTAAACTGGTGCAATTTGAGGCGAATTAAGTATTTGAACATTGCCAGCCATCTGCATTCCACACGCCCAGGCTAATATGGCTGAAACAAAACCATCTTACTATCTTGCAGGATAATAGTAATCCTCCTAAATTTACCTCTCTGGTTAAAATAATTTCCACTGATCCAGGCATCCTTCAATCCCATTAACCTAAGCACTCGATTTCCAAGGACAGCCAGAAGGTACAAATTACACTTTGGATATCTTTTTCTGAAAATAGTTCTTTTTTCCTCCATTTTACTCCTCACGCTCTGGTGCTTTGAAATGATAAAATTAACAGTGCGCTAGAGGGGAGTAGAAAAAAACAAGCCTTGAAACTGGGGAAGGGACTTCACCAGCCGTGTGGTAGAGAGCCTGAGTGGAGCCAGGACTGGGTGAGGCGGATTACGGTTATGTTCCTCTGGCAGTTGGTGACATGTCAGGGGACCTCAGGCAAGTTCTCTGCCTGAGTCTGGGTTTCTTCAAACCCAACCAGGGTGTGATTATCTCGGGCCTTGATCCTTTGCGTGTGGAGTCATGAGCTAATGTCTGTTCTGTGTACGGACTTTCTTGAAAGGAAAAGTGCTACTTAAATACAAGGTACTTGTATGACTATAAGGTGCTTGGAATCTTAATAGCTTTCTCAACTGCATCCAAAGTGGGCTTCTCTTTGTAAATGTTTTAAGTGGCTGAGAATGAAGCTGAAAAGGGGTTTGTTTCTCTCTCCTTCTATACGTAGAGTAAATTGCCTGCCGTTTTTAGAGCACGTCCAATTTGGCCATGTTTGAGGGCCGCACAAACATCCCATCCATTGAGATCCTGAGTAACTTAGATAATGGTTAAAACAATACTGTACTGCTCTTCATAGGATAATCATTGTCTGTCTAAAAGTCTAGTTGGCTAAACCAATGGTGAACCAGTTAAGAGAACCCTCAAGTTAAACCCAAATATTTGCCTTTGAAAGACATTGAAGAGGTGCCAGTTTTGTTCTTGGTTAATATCCATTGAGGTATCCCAGTGTGGAGCTTGCTGCCTATGTTGGAATTTTATGACAAAAACAATAGTAACATTTTAGTCTGCCAACTGCCTTTCCCCTAGATTCTTAAATTACTTTAAACTTCTCTATTTGTCTCAACTTTTTGTGTTTTTAAATTTTATTTCTATTTTTATTTTTATTTTTTGAGTTGGAGTCTTACCCTGTTGCCCAGGCTGGAGTGCAGTGGCATGCTCATGGCCACCACAGCCTTGACCTGCTGGGCTCAGGCGATCCTTCTGCCTCAACCGTCCAAGTAGCGGGAATTATAGGCACACACTCCACGCCAAGCTAATTTTTTTGATTTATTGTAGAGACGAGGTCTCGCCAAGTTGCCCAGGCTGTTCTCGAACACTTGGGCTCAGGCAGTCCTCTTGCCTTGGCCTCCCAAAGTGCTGGGATGACAGGCTTGAGCCACCGTGCCCAGCTTATTTTTATTTTTTATAGATATGTCATAATTTGAATTTCACCACACTAGTGGTTTGTAGAGGACTCGCCTTGTAGTGCTTGCCTGTAGCTTACATTAGACTCGCCTGGAGAGCTTCAGTAGTTTAGAGATAGAGGTACAGGAATTTCTATTTCTTTAACAGACTCCCCTGCTGAGTTTGGGAATCACTGCATTAAACCCCTTCAGGCTATATCTGTGGTTAGTTTAAAGCAAAAGTCTTCACCCAATAGTGGGTGCTGCGACTTTATTGAAAGATTACCATTTGCTGGGCATTTAACTCATCTTTAAATATTAGACCAGTTAAGCCTCATAACAGTCCTGCAAAGTCATTACCATTATGCCCACTCTATGAATGAGTAACCGAGGCTTACTGGTGTGAAGTAATCTGCCCAAGGTCATAAGCTGGTATGTGACAGAGTGGGGATTTGAACATGTCTGACTCCACAAAGTGGATACCTTCCGTTCTTCTGCTACACCGCCTCCCATTGAGCCTATTCCAGGATCACTGGGTAATCAGACAGGACAGAGGAGGGAAGCATGAGATGTGATCCTTGCTCTCAGGAAGTTTACTACTGAATAAGAATGAAAGAAATAACATGTGCTCACCGATGGCCAAAGGAGCATAAAATTAAGTGGAGAATTGGTTAGGTAGAAAATTAGGGTAATTCCAGTTTTGTTTGTTTGTTTGTTTGTTTTTTAAGTCAGGGTCTCACTCTGACATCCAGGCTAGAGGGCAGTGGTATGATCACGGCTCACCACAGCCTCTACCTCCTGAGCTCAGGCAATCCTTCTACCTCAGCCTCCCAAATAGCTGGACTAAAGTTATGTGCCACCACGCCCACTAGGCTGATTTGTCTCTTCAATAGTAAACTAAGTATCACTGAATTAGCAGGTTTACTTTATTTTCCTCTTGAAGAATTGCATGGTTGTTTTACTGTAATTTAAACATAATGTGAATCAGAAGTAACCTTCTGATTGAGGTTCCAACATGAGAAAGATTTAATTGATGTCATTGTTACAATCTTTCAAGGAGATGGAGTTTGTTCATCAAAATATTCTATTTTCTATATTCTGCTTTGTCATTGGTCTCTAAACAAGCAGGCTGGAGCAGAAATAATTTAACCTGTGCATATCACAGTGTTGAACGGGCAATTATTTTCTCTCTTGCAGTGGCCAAGTAAATTAGAAAGGCAAAAGGAACTGAAATTTAGAACCTCTTAGACAAGTGTGTTAGACTAACCCTCCATGTTCAGCAAAGATTTATGTTGCCAGGGAGATAAAAGCACAAAAGACCCCGTTTTGGTCAAAGAATCAGTTTAGGAAGTACACAGGGCCAGGGCCAAGTCAAAAAAAAAAAAAAGGGAGAAGCATTCCCGTTTTTGATAGAAGGCTCCTTGAGTGCCCAAGGTCTTCGGGCAAAGGCAGATAAGTGATCTTGGCAGATGAAGAGGTACTCACTGCAGACTGTCTTCTCCGGGTGATAGGTGTCTTTCTAGGAGGGTGATGTCCTTGTTTACTTGTTGTAGAAAATCCTGTTTTATTCAAAGGAAGAAATTAGATTGTTCAGGCTCCTGTGTGTATCTAAGCACCTGACTTGCCATAAACCACATAAGGTTCACCACCAACATCTTTGGTCAGGACAAGATGCTCCAAGATTGTGCTAAGTCCTGGTCCCTCTGCCACTCATCACAGCATTTGCCATGCTGTATTTTAATTGCCCTACCAGACATTGAATTCCATGAGGTAGTGAACTGTCTTGATTTTGTTCACCATTGTATCCTGGTGCCTAGCTAGCACTTAGCTAATCTGGAACAGAGTAGGTGCTCCATAAATGTTTGTTGAATGGATGGACGGATCAATGAACCAACAAATGAATGTAATAGCATTAAACTCCAGGTGAACGTAAGGATTTTCTTAACTCCATGTGACTGTGTAGTTTTCCAGACTGTCTGCTAATATACTATGGCTTTAGGAACACACCCAATACAACTTTGTTTCCTTTGTGCATAAGACTTACCACAGACTTGACTTGTTTTGCAAAGAGTCAAGAGTAGACTCTCCGGCTGTCATGGAATTGCAGCTTTGAAAGCGTCTTTCTTGTGTCTCTTGTTTCTTTCGGGTGGCATGTGACTTTCAATTGGCAGAGACAATTACTAGGTGATAGACTTATATTATATAGCGGATGCTAGAATGTGAACTGAAGATGTATGTGGGCCATACAAAGGGGAATACGAAAGGGCAAACACCGTAAAACAAAGACAGATGACACAGAAGGATGAGTAAGAGGGAAAAATTGCCAGGAGGCACTTTTCAGAGGAAGCCTGTGCAAGGAAGGGCAGTCAAGTGGAAATAAGAAGAAAAGAGTCAAGTTTGTTGATGGCATTAGAAACCCGAGGTGTCTACATCAACTGAAAGAAAATGAAATGAAACCTCTGTAGGGAGCTGAGACCAATTTCTGAGCTAAGCATTCTTCGGCAGGCTTCCTCCCTTTTATATTTCGACTTTGCCAGCTTCCTCTGAGGCCAGAAACAAACCCGTTCTTGTATCTTGCTAAGCATCCGTTGAGTACCTAGGATCCATGGGTGAATGAGGGAGTGTGAACTTTGGATCCACACGCTTAAGCTTCTCCTTGGGGAAGATCAAGGTTTGAACCATTTTGGAATTCCTCCGAGGGCTTTCCACTGCCCCTGGGGAGATCCTGCCTCCTTATTAACTAGCCGGCATGTGTTCTTTTTGATTTAATTTTTAAAAAATTGTTTAAATCCTCTGGATTGGAAAAAGTTGCTATTTGTGTAAATGATTATGACCTCGATTGAGTTATTTGCACTTCTCCTGATGTGTCAGCCACAGTCTTCCTAATACACAGGCCTCCCTTAACCTAGAACAATCTTTCTAAGGACCACCTCCTGTCCTTTGGAGGCCTCTTCCCCAGAGTGGAGTATGAATTCTTCCTCAGTGCTGCCTTGGGACCCTCTGCCTACCTCTGTTGTTCTTTTAAAAAATCACATATTTATTTTTAGAGCTAAGGTTTATTTAAGAATTTCAACACATTCCGCAATTTATTTGCTTATTATTGCTTCTTCCATACAACTCCTTCCTTCTGGATTCAATTTTCTTCTTACTGAAACAGATAATTCAGCACAGAAGCCTGTGAATGGCTTCATAATAGCTTTATATGTAATGGCTAGAAAATGGAAACCCCTCAGTGTCCGAGGTAAATGACTAAACAAAGCATGGTATATTCATACCATGGAATACTACTCAGCAATGAAAAGGAACAAATGATTGATGCATGCAACAAATTGAATGGATCTCAGGGACATTGTGCTGAGTGAAAAAAGTAGATTTCAAAAGGTCACATGGCCGTAGGAGTCCAATCATATGACATTCTTGAAACAGCAAAATTGTAGAGATGGAGATTGGATTAGTGGTTGCCAGAGGTCAGGAATGGTTGGAAGGAGGGGCCTGGGTGGGACCATAAAGGGATGGCAGGAGGGGAATCTCCGTGGTGACGAAATAGTTCTTTCTTTGATCGTGGTGTTGGTTGCATGAATGCACACTGTAATCAAATAGCAGGGCTGTACACACATGTTCTACCAATGTCAAATGCCCAACTTTGGTATCGTACCCTGATTATGTAAGCTGGAACTGTTGGGAGAAATGGGAGGGTTACAGAATCTCTTCAGTCTCTGCACACCCTTTTGTTATCTTGTGGAGATTTCTCCCTCTTCCCATCCCAAGTCCTGAGTAGACTTTGAGTGTCCCAGCAGATCCTCTGGACCATTGGAGAGGTGCCTCCAACCCCTTCCCACAGATGTGGCAGCTCTCCCAGGCTCTAGGAAAGGCTTTTAGACAGGAAGCTCGCATCTTTGATTATTAAATGAGTGTGAGAACTGCAGCCCCAGTTGAGGGCTTATCTTCATTCATAGGCATCTTTATTGTCAGCTTCGACTTTTTGCTATTCTTTTTGGCACCTGAGAATTTCCTTTTCTTTCCATGTCAGCCGTGCATCCTCTATTTCCTCATCATCATTTATTCAGTACTCTTAGTGCCTCTAGCTTCGTTGTGGGTGGCGGGGGTTACCTGGCGGGATAGAAAGGTTATTTCTGCCCCTACCACACTGTCTATACTTGCCTGCTTGCCTTCCTGTACTCTCCTACTGGACTGTACATTTTTGGAAGGTGCTAAGGAGCAGGTCAAGCTTTCCCATCCCAGTTCTTACACACAGAAAGTGCTAATATGCCTGTCTCTATAATGAATGAATAGGGGAATCTGTATAGTACCATAGAAGAGAGCCCAAGTATGATAGAGTTTTGTTATTATTATTATTACTATTTTAGTCCATGAGCTCACTCTGTCGCCCAGGCTGCCGTGCAGTGACGCGATCATGGCTTACTACAGCCTCCACCTCCTGGGCTCGGGTGATTCTTCCACCTCAGTCTCCTGAGTAGCTGGGACTACAGGAGTGCACCACCATACCTGGCAAATTTTTTAATTTTTTTGTAGAGATGAGGTCTCGCTATGTTGGCCAGGCTTGTCTCAAACTCCAGGGCTCAGGCAATCCTCCCGCCTCGGCCTCCCAAAGCGCTGGGATTACAGGCGTGAGCTGCCATGCCCTGTCTGATAGTTTCTAAGTAAGGTAGTTTTCTAGAATGGAGACTATTTTTACTCACTTTAAAGATATGCATCCTTGTGGTGCTTTGAGTAGCATAATTCCTTTAAATACAAGTACTGCATGCAAGCTATAAGATTAATTTAACAGATTTGGAGAAGGAAATAGTATTTCCAAGGGTGGGGGAGGCGTTTAAGTGTGATTCAAGAAGTATTTCCTCTTCCCCCTTTAAGTATTCTTTTGGGGCTTCAGAATTAGTGAACCAAGCATTGGTTTTGCAAGGAGTTTGGCCCCTGGTTCTGGTTCTCAAACTGTGTTCTGCAGAGCTTAGAGCTCCACAGGGGACCTCTGGGGCTGGAGGGGGCTTAAGCCAGAGAGCAAGTTGGTGTGTCTTTCCGCCCCCATTCCCCGGAATCCTCTACATGATACAGTTGGAGATACTCTGGCTCTGCCCTCTGGCTGCCTGGGATCAATCACAGTCTCCACCCCTACCCCACAAGCTGATTTGGAAAGTGCCTTACTATCTCTCTCTGCCTCAGATTCTTCCATCGTAAAAATAAATAATATGGGTACCTACCATGTAGACTGTTAAGGTCTCTGAGCACAGAGCCTCTCAGATATTGAGAAAACCTGGGTGCCTTTTCTTTGTTCCTTCCCTTTTTTTGCAGTCCCCGCTGTATAAAAATATAAACAGTAGCACAAATGTGGGTATATTTTGAATTTTCTTCAACAAATTAATGACTTTGTCACATTTGCAATAATTGTGCTGTTTACAAATTGTGCTGTTTACATGTTTTAAAAATATGATTTTAGGCTGGGTGTGGTGGTTCAGGCCTGTAATCTCAGCACTTTGGGAGGCTGAGGCAGGAGGATTGCTTGAGCCCAGGGGTTTGAGACCATCCTGGGCAACATAGCGAGACCTCATCACAACAAAAAAAAATTGGCTGGGCATGGCAGCGTGCGCCTGTAGTTCCAGCTACTTGGGGGGTTGAGGCAGAAAGATCATTTGAGCCCAGAAAGTGGAGGCTTTAGTGAGTTGTGAGCATGCCACTGCACTCCAGCCTGGACAACTAAGTGAGACCCTGACTCAAAAAATATATGTATGATTTCATAGTGCAATATAGGTAGTGTAATTGGGTAATTGAGCAGGGCTTTAAGGTTGCAGGATTGTGCCAGCTTCTTTCTTTGTGACTGTGTTGATAACATCACTTAGAGATGATGTCAGAAACCCAAATTTGAGGTCACTGAGGACTAAGAGGCCCATGTAGACACCAGGCATAGTGTTTTCCACTCCTGATTATCCCACATGGTAAGAGAGAGGCTTTAATTTTTCTCTCTCCTCAGCAAGTCAACTGAGTCCCCAGAGTGGCGAGGACCCCTCATTCAGGATGTCACTGTGAACCTCAGGCTGAAGTGACGTTCAGTCTGACTGACCCCCTTGTGCTGCTGGGGAAAGTAACCCTGTCTGCCCTTCTAAGCTACAGCAGACAGTTCCTTTTCCAGACAGGCACCCTTGGTTAAGGTGATTTACCTGGCTATGGGCTTTTCCATAGAGAGGAGGGAGAAGGGCTAAGAGCCTTCACTGAGCTGTGCCTGAAATAACACTGCAGACCAGTGATCTCAAAGCCATCGGCATTTCTGCCTCCTTCCCCGCCACCCCGAAATGATCAGAACCAGAGGCCTTCTTTCACCAGGGGAAGAAAATGTGCCCCTTTTGTGTGACTGGCCCTGGCTGTTTGAAAATTTTTTGAGTGTCTCTCAGGACTCAGCCTCTGAGAATACATATCACACCTCAGGTGTGCAGACAGAAAAAAAGCGGAACTCAGTGACAAGTCAGCATGTATTCACTTCTCAGCCATTGTTTTGCTGAAGTCGCTTTTGACGGCTGTGGGCCTCACAAAATTTTTCAAGAATTTGCTTAAGACCCTGGAGACTTTTCTACCACACTTGCAAACATAATTTGGAAAATCAGACAAGAGGAGAGTTGTGCCTGTCGAAGAAGGATCTAGAGTCTTGTACTCTCGTCCTCCATACCCCAACTTCTCGAATGTCCCCCTAGAAGTAGCTCCACCAAGTCCTATGGATCCAATGAACAGAGTTTGATAAGTAAATCCTGGCCCTCGTGGGCCCACCCAGGTGTGACAGTATTCTGGAACTCAGTGACTGATCAAGAAAGGCCCTGGGACAGCCTCTCGTTTCCTTTGTACTTGGCCTCTGGCGGCCTCTGGGGTGGCCACTCGTCTCGTGAGTGTGCCGTGGGCTTGTGGAACCTCACATGTCACCGAAGCAGGGACACAGGATGTGGCATGGCTGGGTGCTTCTTGGAAAGGCTTCCACATCCTGTGAACGTTGGGTCTCTACCTGCCAACTGCTGAGATGAACCAGTAATCCTTTCAGAGAACACAGGCTTTTATCAATGAAGAGGATTCAAGGCTCATTTTTTCCCCTTCCTTCCAAATAACACTCCCACTGTTGAGGCTTAAATACCAAAACCTTATGGTTTGCAGAATCAGTGCCAAAAAGTCAATCCTCAGAGAAACTGCGAAGATAATAGCTCCTATTGATCAAATCGGGAGAGAATAGCTTTTGAGGTTTGCCCTCCCACAGAGGTCGGAAAGATAAGGGCCGAAGTTTTCTAAAACATGCTTTGCTTGCTTAAACTGAATAAAACCACATAAAAACACTTATGTTCTTAGAGAACTGGTGACCGATTCAGGAAAACCTCACAGAATGAAAAGATTGGCTTGGATTAGTGAGGCATGTGAAATACAGTGTCTTTCTAAAAGCACAGTGAGTGTGTTATTTCAAACACAGACAGTGACATCGCAGCTGACCAAGTATGTCCATGCCGAGGATGGCTTTACTAGACAGGAACGGCATGCAGGCTCTGGAGTCTCTGTGCTGGGCTCCATGCAGGACCTTTTGTCCATTGTTTAATCATTGCCTCGGTCCTATGAGATGGTTTTTATCGTCCCCATTTTACAGATGAGAAAATTGAAGTTCATCAATGTTCGATAACTAGCTCCTGATCGCAAAATTAATAAGCGAGTACTTTAATCTAGGTATATGTTTCCGTTAAATATTCTACTGTCTTCTAAATGGCACTTACCACAATGATTTTACACAGAGAGGCTGTTAGTCTGGTAGTAAATGTACTTGGAAATGGCTCATCCTTTTGTGAGGGCTTGTCAGTGAATTGAAGTGCTGAATTCATCCATGGAGATATCACTGGGTCAGCACTGTTGAGCATGTCTGTCTCCACAGCTGCTGGTGGCCATGGAAATCTTGGAGCTCAAGTTGAGTTGTACTCAGTTTTTCTGACCTGAAGTTCAGCCTTCCTGTCAGTGAAAAAACAGAGATGATCCAACATCGTCTTGTGAGGGAGAATTATTAATACTGAACTTTCTCCTCATAAAATCATCAGCCTTTTAGAAAATGTGGCCTCGGAAGATAATATTTTTCAGGGACATTACTCATATTTTAAAATATTTTATCTGTTTTTATTATCATTTTATCTGAGAAGCAGAACTTGTGATTATCTAAAGGCATAGATCTCAAGGCTGAGAACAAAATTCCTCAGAATCGACACGATCACTTAATGAGCTTGCAAATTGAAGTTATCTTTGCTGTAGCCCAAAAACTGAGTGGAAATTAGTGTCCAGGGACACGTCAGGAACAATTTTTACTATTAGTGGTGCCAAGAATCCACTCATTTGTCATCGGTCCCAAATTATATTCAATCAGCAATTCAAACTTAGCCTGAAAAAGCCAAGTGACACATAGCTAACTTTCTATAACATTAATACTGTAAAATGAAACCTATATTTCTAGAAATTTCACTGTGAACAGCGGTAAGATGAAACTGTGAAAATATTGAATGTAACTGCTGTCAAGGTCTGTCTTAATCCCACCACTTCCCACCCTGTGCCTCCTTGCCTGAAATGCCACCTTGGCTGCCTTGAGTGTGTGCCTGCTCCCAAGCTCCCTGAAGTCTGAGTTTTGGAACACGCGGAGAGCCTTTTCATAAGGCCAAGCACTGTAGTCCATGATGCTGCAAACAAGGGCTGTCACTATTGAAAGAGCCAAGGTGGGCAGCAGCAGGATGGGTGACAGAGAGGAACTGGGGTTGGACTCATCTATGGAGGGCCTCGAAATGCAGACACAGCTCTTCCTGATGAAATTCTCTGCATGACATAACCATGCCTAGAACTAGCACTTGGTAACAGAGGCACTGATTACCGCTGTGGTTTTGTGCTACTTTCCTACTTGGGTCAAATGTTCTTCTTCGTTTTATATTTTGGAGTATTATGTGCTGTACAACCCCGGCTGTACTGCTCATCTGACTTCAGGTCTCTGCTGTTTTTGGATCAGGATGGAGGAGGAGACTGGGTCTGGGGGCTGGGTGTGGGGAGGGTACGTGTGGTTTGCCTACCTCTCTCCCACCTGCTTCTGGGACTGGGAGAGAGGTAAGCCAAGGAGGTCTGCGCACACCAGACACCCCTTTTATCTCGACTGTGTGCGGCAAGTAGACAAACTAGAAGTATGCCTTTGCAAGGTCTCAGTGGGTCAACATCCCGTTGTCCGAGCTCAGTCAGTGACGATTGCATGTGGCTTCTGTGGCTGTTGGGCAGACACTCGCCATCAGTAAATAAGGAAATGTTAGGGCGTGTGCTTATCGTTCTGAAAAGGTGAAGCCGGAGGTAAGGCGAAAAAGAAGTCTGGCTGCACACTGGTCAGTGTGGACTGCTGGGAGGCGTGGAGTGCCAGAGTCACACAGGTTTGGATTTGAATTCCAATGAGTCTTTCACTTGTTAAAGGTGATCCTGCATTCCAACTCAGACTCATTTTTAGTGGCTATCTGGAACACTGTGTTGAAAAGACTGTACGGCAGATCCCAGGCTTGTTAGGCAGAAAGAGCCATTGTTGATTAATGACGCCTGCACTGGATTGAAGGGGACAGGAGTGGAGGGGTTGAGGGGAATTGACAGCTTGTATGCCTGAGGTCCTCCAAGATCCTACCCAGCACTGATGTTCTCTAATGATATTCTGAGTGTGTGCGTATATGTGTGTGTGTAGACATAGTCTGGTGGGAAGTTAGTGGACCTCCATTACAGTAGGATGATGTCATGGCTTAACTTTTCAAAAACAGCAAAAAACATCCTATGTATATTGCAGCCCATGACTGAAGAGTTCTTAAATTTTTATGGTATATTATGTCCTTTAGATGATTGATTTGTATGTTTGCTTTAATTTATGCCAGCTTTAAAAATTATCTTTAAAGTGTAGTTACCACAAGTGACTCTTTTTTTGAGTTAAAAAATTTTTCTTTGAGTCGGTGTCTTACTCTGTCGCCCAGTCTAGAGTGCAATGGCACCATCACGGCTACCATAGCCTCGACCTCCTGGGCTCGGATGGGCACCACCATGCCCAGCTAATCACAAGTGACTCTCTTTATTCAAATACTTAGCTTTCCATTTGTCTTGACTTAAAGTTCTGATATAGAGAAAGGAATTTCTCTGTCTGCAGAAATGCCACCAATTCCAGACACAACCGGTGAACTCAGCAGCAGAAGCACCGTGGCTCTTACTTTCCACGGGAAGGTTACTGACTATATCAGTCTCTAAGACTGGTCTCCCAACAAGAAAAAGAAAAGTTTAACATTTGATAAGCGGTGGTCATTTCGGCAGGCTTCCTTTTTGTTGTTGTGGTGACTACAATATTTTCCATTTTAATTTTCAAGCTAGTGTTTTAAAGCAAACGTCTTCAGATCAGTCTGGGTTCGTTTGGGAGGCCTCTGAAATGCAGGCGCCTCTTCCTGGCAACCTGCATCGCTCTTCCAGTCTATTCAGCTCTGGGATCGCAGGGGTCTCTCTGCAAAGGCAGGCCCTTTGGAAATGCTTCTAACAGCCCATAAGTTACTTTTTTTTTTTTTTTAATATTGCCCTTGTTTCTCTCCCTTCCCTTCTTTTTCTTTTCAGAAACAGAGTTGTCAGTCACTGCTGAGTTAGTGCCTACCTCATCATGGAACATTTCAAGTGAGCTCGACAAAGGTACACAGTGGGGGCACCCAGGGGAGGTGAGGAGGGAGGCGTGAGGCTCCGTTTTTAATCCAGGCATGATCCTCTTTGAAATCAACTGTTTTTCAGATCACTAGAAGGAGGTGGGAGCCAAAATAAACGCCCAGGTTACTTTGTGATCATTTAACGTTGAATTACTCAGAATTCTATTATTTCTAGAAAGGGTGTCCCCCCGACCCCCCGTCCTTTCCCATCTTCCTCTAAAATGTTCCACATGGTAAAAATGCTTCAAGATGTGAAATAGGGTCATTTTGACCTTCCTGACACTATTTCTAGTGGATCTTATTTAGGGGATTTGATTCGGGCCTGAGCCTGAATTGATCAGAGCTATTTGCTGGGTGACCTTTCACAATAAGCATTTGATGTGTTTGCAGGGTTCAGGACGGAATATCTGGAATGTTTGTAATTGCCTCTGCATACAGATGGCAGCTTCCTGTGTGCACCTGGGGAACAGGTTCCTGCTAGGAGGTTGTTAGTTAGCATTAATTAAGTCCCGCCATATGCTAAGCATTGGATACTTTACAGAGATTCTATGTCTTGCAGTGGTAAATCAGGTCACGTTAAAGCCCCTGCAATCTGCCTCAACCTACCTTTCCAGGCTTCTTTCCCTTTATTCCCCTTTATACCGTTTTATGCAACTCCAACCAAATTCATGTGTTTTCTTAGAAGTCCTGTGCTTCTCTGCCTCTTTGCTTTTGTCTGTCTCTCTTTTCACCCGGATTATCTTTCCTTTTTTTGCCAATACCCATTCTCCCCGACAGCAAGACAACAAATTACTTCTCCTTTAAGACAAGGCATAAATTTTATGCTAGCCACAGTCTTGTCTAATCCCTCCAGCAGGAAGTGGCCTTTCTCTCTCTGAAACTCCCACAGACCTTTCTCTGTTCTTCTCTTTGTCTTCTCTGTATTATATCATGATGATTTAGATACCTGTCTATCTCACCCTTAAGCCTGGAGGGTCCCTTGTGGGTAGGATTTCTTCCTTCTTTCTTTCCTTCCTTCCTTCCTTCCTTCCTTCCTTCCTTCCTTCCTTCCTTCCTTCCCTCCCTCCCTCTCCCTGTCTCCTCCCTCCCTCTCTCCCTCTTGTCTCTGTCACAAAATCTAACACAAAGCCTTGTTCATTGGAATATGTGTGGAATGACAAGTCACAACGAGAAGCCGCATCCATACATTTATGTGCAGATACACTCAACAAACTTACTGAGTCTCTACTTTAGTTCAGGCGCAGTTCCAGGTTCTGAGAGTACAGTGGTAAAAGGAGCTCAAAAGTCATTGTCAAAAATGATCTTTTACGATCAGCTGTCTTTACTTTGCTAATATGCTTAGTGGAAGTTGCATTTCCTCTCTGAGGAGAGATTATTTTATAAAGCAGCAATAGACGAGGGTATTTTGCTGCTTATATATTTCATGGCGCACTGAGGATGGCAGGGTGAAGAGAGGTGTCTTTTTACCTTACATCAAAGGACATTTAGAATCATTTTTTTCTATTGTCAAATTTGATCCGGACATTCTTTTTCTAAATAAGGATTATAGGGACTGTGTGTTATTCCTCTCCATCTCCAACACCAATACAACACCAGGCAATAGATTTTCAAGAAATATTTATAGAATTTTTAAACAAAAGAGAAGAAATAAAGGACACTAAATGCTAACTTAATGCCAACTCTGTGCCCGTCACTATGCTAGGTGCTTTTTTTTTTGAGTTGGAGTCTCACTCTGTTGCCCAGGTTGGAGTACAGTGGCACACTCATGGCCACCCCAGCATCGACCTGCTGGGCTCCAACGATGCTTCCACCTCAGCTTTCCAAGTAGCCGGAACTACAGGTGCAGCTACCACGCCCAGCTAATTTTTAAAAAATTTTTATTGTAGAGATGAGGTCTGACCAAGTTGCCCAGGCTGGTTTCAAACCTGTGGGCTCAGGTAATCCACTCGTCTCGACCTCCCAAAGTGCTAGGATTACAGGCTGAGCCGCCAAGCCCGGCCACTAGGTGCTTTCAAGTACATGAACTTACTCTGCTGGCTTTTTATGGTACCAGCAGAACAGTTGTACCATTGCACAGTGCCTATTACTGATCAGATTTCAGTGATGGCTGTAAAGGGCATCAGTATGTGCTAAGAAAGGCAGCAGAGAACCAGTCGAGAACCCAGCCTGCTTGACTTGGAATTTCTACCAGACCAGCACTGTAATTAGAATTGGCTACCCATCAAAAAAGAGAGAGTAGCCTGGGCAACATAGCGAGACCTCATCTTCACAAAAATTCAAAAAGTTAGTTGGGTGTAGTGGTGCACACCTGTAGTCCCAGCTACTCAGGAGGCTGAGGTGGAAGGATCGCCTGAGTCCAGGAGGTCAAGGCTAAGGTGAGCCATAAGTATGTCACTAAACTCCAGCATGGGCGAAAGAGTGAGACCTCAACCCAAAAAGAAAAAAAAAAGAGTATCAATAGTATGAACCCACTGGGCAAGATGAAGACAGACCCCAAACTCCTTTGTTTGGGCAGCATGGGTAGCTTTCCAGGGATTCTTGACATCATCTTCTTCTAGAAGATAATTGTTGTATGGTCTTTACTTCCCATTTAGAATGAAGAAGAAAGTTGACGAATTCATTTATTATTCATTCATTAATCAGAACCTTGTTGATTCCTATTCTGGTCAGGGAACCATAGGAAGAAATAGGATATGAAGGCAAATCAGACAGGGGCCCCTGTCCTCCATAAAAGACTGACATCTAAATGCATAATCATTCTGGTCAGTTTGATAGATTGTACCATCAAGAGACACTCCTTTCAATCACAGAGATATGTTGGTGGAACTATACACTGAAATCCCCAGATTCCAAAAATAAAGAACAAGTTCAAGGCTGAGCAATAATCGGTGAGGAGGACTTAAGGCAAAGATCTTGGGAAAATTTGAGAAGTGTGTCTGTTTTTGTTTTTTCTTTTTTTTTTTTTGAGTTGGAGTCTCACTCTGTCGCCCAGACTGGAGTGCAGTGGCCGCTCCTGGCCACCATAGCCTCGCCTGCTGGGCTCTGGCGATCCTTCCGCCTCAGCCTTCCAAGTAACTGGAACTACAGGCACGTGCTACCACGCCCGGCTAATTTTTTGATTTATTGTAGAGATGAGGTCTCGCCAAGTTGCCCAGGCAGGTCTCGAACCCGTGGGCTCAGGCAATTCACTCACCTCAGCCTCCCAAGGCGCGGGATTACAGGCTGAGCCACCGAGCCCGGCTGTGTGTTTGTTTTTTAGTGCCTGGAGTTTCAGTGTCCCATGGGGGTAAGAGTTGAAGCTACAGGAAACAAACTCCCTGCATCAGGCTATGAGGATGAATGACTGGCCTAGGTATGAAATAAGGAAAATCCTGCTGAGGATGTGGTATGGAAATCTACTCACCACTCTTGGCCATTGGGATCACTCATGAGAAATCCAGACTTCAACCTGTACCACACATGGATATGGGGTTGGGGCCCTCCTCAGGGATTGCATGTGCCACAGACCAAGAAGATAATGTAAAAACTTGATCTGGAATTGATTCAACTAGGAGACACTGACTGTGGCAAAACTAAAACCAGCTCATACAAATGTCTCAACATCTCAGTGCTTGAGGGTCTCCCACCAAAAACATTGTTTAAAAAATTTTAAAGATGTGGGGTACAATTCAGGGTTAGGTAACTAAGTGGTCATCGTACAGGTAAAGTTTAGGCCTTCCTTTGGTCCCCACTTCGCCTGGCAAAGAAAAAATTAAAACCACAAAACACAACAGTAGCCAACTCCTGTTGGTGTTGAGTTTGCTTTTAAAAATCACAGTGCTCATAAGAGAGGGGGCAAAGCCATCATTAGGAAGCGTCATCAGATAAAATACATGTAGAAGTTCATACCTTAGAAACGAAAGACTGTAGACCAACTTAAGGAAGTGTCTATGTTTAAAATCTTTCATGGTGGAAGAGGAAATAGAACCCACAGGACAAGTACAGGATAATATGACAAAAAAAGTAGACAGATTTCAAAAGAACTAAATAGAAATTCTAAAACGTAAAGGTAGAGATATGGAAATTAAAATTCATCAAATGTGTTAAACAGTGATACACTCAGCTGAAGAGAGAAATTGTGAACTGGAAGACAGATTTGAGATAGTATGGTGATTTAGAGAATGGCTTGAGCCAAAGTGACTTACTAGGTTTGAATCCTGACTCCACTACCTGCTTCCTGTGTGACTTTTGGCAAGCCACTCGCCCTGCCTGTGCTTTGGTCTTCTCGTTTGTAAGACAGGATAATAAAAGTACTCACTGCACAAGGTTGTTGTAAACATCCATGTGGCTGGCAAATCTGATAACCTCATTAGAGAGTAAGAAGTGATTGTTGCTTTTGGCTAATATGGTTGTTACTTTGGGCTTGACAGTAAAAAAATCATGGGTACTTTGGCAGTCTGTTAAGGCAGGCATTTTTTTAGGGTTGGAGTAGAGATTTTAGATCCTGTAAAATCATCCCATGTTGGGAACTGCCCACTCTGGCCTTCCATGCCCAAGTGTTCACCCACACAAGCAACATACTTCTTAGTATGGCAACAAGGTTTTCCGTGGTCTTACCACGCCAGCTCCTCTTACCTCATCTGTAGTCCCCATACTTAATGTGCTGTTCATTTCAATAACCTCCCTCTGATTCCAATAGATATCCCTTTGTTCATGCAGTTTCCTCTGACTGGGTTATCCTTAACCCTGTTCTTCACGTAGCTAACTCCTTCTTACTCAAGTACCCCTTTAGACATCCCCTCACCCCCCATTTTCCCACAGTGCCCCTAATGAACATAGTACTGAATAAGACAGGCAGTATTCCTGCATTGGTGAACCTTCTGGAAGGAGAGATGATTAGACACATCCTCCCATCAATCCCATTGACCATGATGTTAACAGTGCCCCAGAATTAGGGGTACCCTATTAGCCCATGTCTGTCTTGGTCAGAATCCTTGCTCCCTCTATTGAAAGTATGTTTCTTGCCTGTGTCTTTTTTTTTTATTTTTTTGAGCTGGAATCTCACTCTGTCGCCCAGGCAGGAGTGTCATGGCATGCTCACAGCCACCCCAGAGTTAACCTGTTGCGCTCCGGCGATCCTTCTGCCTCAGTCTTCCAAGTAGCAGGAACTACAGGCATGAGCTACCACGCCTGGCTAACTTTTTTTTTTCGGTTTATTTTAGAGACGAGGTCTCGCCAAGTTGCCCAGGCTGATCTCGAACCCACGGGCTCAGGCAATCCCCTCACCTCAGCCTCCCAAATTTCTGGGATGACAGGCTGCGCCACTGAGTTGCCTTCATCTTTAAAGGCAGGGTCTGCCTTATCTATTTCTTAACACAATGCAGTAGGAAACATGTAGTAGAGAACATCGTGTTAAATCATTTGGTGTCAAATCCCAGCTGTGGTGGTGAACACCTAGCAGGTGGGAAGCACCTGCCAAGCAGGCTGTGTGCATCGTCCAAATTCACACCACCCCATTTGCTAGAACAGAAAGGCAGCTGAGGCTCATGGGGGTTAAAGGACTCGGCCCAGGGGAAGTGCCAGGATTTCCACCAAGGCCTCCAGGTTTGGTCCAAAGACCCTGTCCAGCACGACAGCCCAGTACACCATCTCCTGGGCATTCACAAGCCCCTCCTCCTATGGGGCGAGTTCACCCACACAGAGAAGCAGTAAAATAAAATCATCCCTCGGGATGCTTTAATGCCTTCCTCCTCACCCAGCCGCTCTGTCCCACCCGCCAATCCCACTGCAGCTTCCCAGCCTTGCCCAGGTCCCAGCGTTCTGTTAAACGAGTCCAGTCACTGGCATTAAGCAGTTACCTGTCTATCCTTTCCAACAGGAAATGAAATTTAAAAGAGACAAGGCCACCCTGAAAGAGCTGCTGAAAGCTACTATTGATGGCTCATGGGGGTAATTTCTGGAACAAATACTTCAGAACCAAATACCGCCTAAAATAAATGGATCTGCAGGGGATCAACCTCAGCTTCCCCACAAGAGTGCCGGGGTGGGTGTGAGGAGGGCCTCTTTTCCTCCTTCCATATTCAGTCACAAGAAGTCTCAGAGGCTCTCTATAGAAAGCCAAATGTTTCTTTTGGAGAAAGGACTGGAAATTACTCCCGTAGGTAGCAGAAAGGGAGGGAGCCTCCTTCTTAAAAAAATACTGAGGCCTGCTTCCAACTGCAAATAGCTCTCTGTGCTGACAGACTAGATTTGGGCATATTTTGGTCCTGGTTTTCCTTTTTAAATGGCTTTCTTTACCAGGTTGGAGCTTTAGTAGGGAAGCGTACAGCGTGGTTCTTATGTGCATGGGCTTTCGAGTTTCTGTGATGCTGACTTCCCGCTGCTCACCTGTGGAATGGGACTGTTTGTATCTAACACCTAAGGCTGCTTTCCTGGCCAACAAACGTGTCTATGGGCCGCACATCTGTGTTGTGATAGGATACCTGCTTGCATGGTCCCAGTGGGCAGATGCACCCTAGACTCACCCCCTTAGCCCACCTCACCACACAAGATTCTCTAGTTCTGGAACGGTTGCTTTCTCCTGAGCCTCCTCTCTATGGTTTGTCTATAGCATATACATAGTCAATGTAAGTGATATTGACTGGCCTATTGCTTAAAGCTTGATTCTTAGCTAGTCCAAGTGTGGTAGCTGAGTCATCTTGTTGGGCTCCTAATTGTCTATATCTGGAGCCATGGCAGTGGGTGAAGTTAGGGATGGCCTGAGTCTTGCCATAACACTTGGCAAGTTGACGAACAGACCTCCTGGGACTGTTGATCCATCCTTGTATTATCCATCCTGGTGTTCCATCTCAAATTCCTGGGGTAACCATGTGGTATTTAATCTAATCACTATTATATTAAGACCATCCAAGTTTGGCAGGTTTGGGCCTTAAGCAACACCTTTCTAATATTGATATATCATTTTCTTTCTTGAGTTGGAATCTCGCTCCGTCACCTAGGCTGGAGTGCCATGGCACACTCACGGCAACTCCAACATCGACCCACTGGGCTCCAGGGATCCTTCCACCTCAGCCTACAGGCACATGCTCCCATGCCCGGCTAATTTTTTATTGATTGTAGAGACGAGGTCTTGCCAAGGTGTCTGGGCTGGTCTTGAACCCATGGGCTCAGGCGATCCACTCGCCTCAGCCTCCCAAAGTGCTGGGATTACAGGCTGAGCCACCGAGCCTGACCGATATATCATTTTCTTGAAAGCACATCATCTTGCCATGACCAAATACTAAAGCACTTGGAATTGGAGCCTCTAGCCTCATATGGAAAATAGGGGAAGTGATATGACTTGTAAGGGTTGTTGTGAGGGTTAAATGAAGTATAAAGTCCCATCTCAGCCCCTAGCAAAGGTCGATGCTCATGATTGGTTTTTCTCTTGGCCCTCCCTTCTCATTCCCAAGGGAAGAGAAGGACTATCTGGGGAAAGAGCACTCGACAAGGAACCTAGGTTCTAGACCCAGCTCAGCTCCATCAGTAGGTCAGTGACCTGCTAAGCTTTGGACCTCAGTATTTCCACCTATAAAAGGGGAGAAGTTAATCCTTATGTCAGCTGCCTTACCCAGTGGTAGCCACTTGCTGCTTGTGGTTGTCAGATACTTGAAATGTGGCCACTCCAAAGTGAGGAGTGGTGTAAGCGTAGAACACACTGGATTCCAAAGTCTTAATATAAAAAACAAAACATCTTACTATTAACTTTATATCGATTACATGTTATAATGGTATTTTAATATATTGAATTAAGTAAAATATATTATTAAAATTAACTTACCTGATCCTTTTTTGTGTGACTATTAGACAGTTTAAAATTATACATCTTACTCGCATGTGTGCTCATGTATTTCTGTTGGATCACACCACTGTCGTGAAACAATAGCTGGAACCTTGGCTAAACCTCCTAGCCTGTGCTTCCTCCTTGCAACTGGGGACATGTTCTCATAGACGAGGTCTGACAGTTAGGTTCGTGAACCATCCTTGAACAAGTGCTGCATACCTTGTTGCCGAATATCACAGCAATGATATTCCCCTCGGGAAGCTATGCTCTGACCCCAGCGCCTCATTCACGCATCAAAGAAATTTTGGAACTCTTTTTCTGGAATGGTCACCAGAGCCGTCGTCATTCTTTGTGGGGGTCTGACAATTAAGTTCACGAACTTGCCACGTGTGCTTACTTTGGTAGCGCTGTACAAATAACTGTATCAGAACACCCTCCCTACTCATCTGATCTAGCCCCCAGTGACTTCCTTCTTTACCTGAAGATAAAGAAACTATTGAAAGGAAGATATTCTGATGACACCCAGGGCATCAAGCATAACACGACAACAGCTCTGATGGTCATTCCAGAAAAGAGAGTTCCAAAATTGCTTTGACAGGTGGACTGGGCACTGGCATCGGTGCATAGCTTCCCAAGGGCAGTACTTCAAAGGTAACTGTGGTGATAGTCAGCAGCAAGGTGTGTAGCACTTTTTCTAGGATGATTTTGTGAACTTAATGGTTGGACCATGCACATTCTGGCTTTTGAATTCTAGGAGCTACTTTTTATAAAAAGAAATTTTTCTAAAAACTGGGTGTGTGTGTATAATGCTTTAAAATACATAACTTTTTTATGTTTGAGGGATTATCATTACTTATTATAATCTGATCTCTGATCGGAGAAAGGCAGTATCTAGAGTGATCTCCCTTCTGTGGAGAAAAATGTGGATTAAAAGCCCAAAGCACAGAGGGATTACAATTTGATAATGGTTTGTATAGACAACACCAAGAGAACCACAGAACGAGTCGGGAAATGCCAGCTTTGGGATAGCAAGCCGGGCGCCCTCACATTGGGCCCTGATGACCCAGCCATCACCTGTCTTCATCTTTCTCTGTCTCCTGAGCTGCCTGGGATCCTTTGGCTTCCTCCAGTGAGCCAAGCTCTCTGAGCAGAGGCAGGTTGCACACGCTCCTCCTTCCTCCAGAATCCTCTTGCCCTTGCTCCTTGCCTCCTTCGGGTCCTGGTGTCATTGTCCTCTCCTCAGAGAAGTTTCTCCTGGTATTCAAAGTTAGTCTCCACTGTTTGTTTTCTCTTCCTTTACGGCGGCTTTTTAAAGAATCGAGTCTAGGCCTGGTAGTGGTGACAGGAACACCTCGATTGGAAAGCAGGGGCTTGGGTGTGTGCGGAGAGCTTCTTGCCTGCTGTGCTGTGCCTGCTTTGTCCCTTGCTGACAACAAACTCGTGCTCCCTTTGCCTGGAACCTGGCACAGAAGCATGGGACATGGAACTCAGCTCTCCATCAAACCAGCAACTCTCTCCCAAACTCTTGGCTCTCCTCTTGACTTGACCAGTCTACCAACTTTTGGGAAAGGAACCCCCAAGATGAGGGCTGTGGACTTCCGTCGTGACACCAAGGGAAAATGACCCATTATGGTCCATCCATAAAGGTCCATCCTGAAAGCCTGCTCAGAGGGGAGCAACTTGTCATCGGCACCTCACCACACAGGGTCTTTCCTCTCTGCTTCCTGTCTGCTGCTGTCGGTGGGACATTCACTTTAGAGGCACAAGGCCCTGGGGTGCTCTGCAGATGGCCAGCATGGCTGTGGGGAGCAGTGCAGAGCCCCAGCTCCGTCCTCCCTGCTGCAACTGCTGCCCTGGTCCAGCGAGAGGAGCAATCGAACAGCCTTGGAGATGTTTATACTCCTGTTTTTACCGTTTAGAAACAGGATAGAGGCTTATCTGCCTCCTATCATGGGTCTCAGGCTGCTGACTCCCTTGGTACCATTTTTGGTGATTCCTGGCTAAGACAAGTCACATTTTTTGGACTCCTAAATAATCAGGAAGCAGCAGAGAAAGAGTTTCTTGGTTTCCTAGGCTGCCTTTTTCCTAGCTGGTATGTCTTTTAGTTTGCATTTAAACCTGTCCCCCCTGAGAGAACCTCCCGGTGCACCCACTTCCAAAATGGCCTTGGAGTCTGACTTTGGGGTGTTTCCAGAAACCTGTGGACTGGGGTCCTGCTCACAGGGACCATGCAAGGCCTTTCTAGTCCTGGGCCCATGGCCAGCCCTTGCTAAAAGACTTGCAGGGACTTTTGGACTTAGGCCTACTTGACTAAAGGAAGAGGAAGAGAGGTCATACAAAGTGTTTTATCGTTTGGTTCCTGCCTCAGTTTCCACTGCTCCTCCTCCTCCACTCTTGCTTGTTATGCTCTAAAACCAAAGTGCTCATTGCTCCTTATCCGATTTCAAGCATCTGTGCAACTTTGCTGTTTGCTATGGTGAGAATACCCTCTCCAACCTTTTATCATCCTTAAACACTCAGACTTTATCACTTCCAGAAGCCTTTCCTGACCCCACCTTCCCCCTCGGGTAATCACACCTTGTTCCCCACCACACTGCTAGGTGATACTTATTTGCATACATGTTTTTCCTGTCCTTCTCCCTCCCCTTCTTCTTCCCTCATGCAAGAAATATTTATTGAGCTTGCTTATTTCCAGCAAAGCCCTCATGGGTCTCCCATTCAAGCAGGACGGTCAACCAGGAAAAGCAGTGTGGAGAGGGCTTTGAGAAGGATAAGAACAGTGAGCGAGGCTGTGAATTTCTTGAGGTCAGAAGTTATATCTTCTTTATGCCTCCTTGTATCTCTAATACCTAGCACAGGTGTATGAATGAATGAATGAATGGTAAAAATCAAAACATGGGAGCTGAGACCTAGTTTGAGTAACTGTCCTCAAGCTCTGATGGATATTAGAATCACCTGGAGAGACCCAGGTTCATTGAAACAGGCTAGACCCTATGCCGCTCCATTTTGACCATCTACCCAGGTGACTCATGCCCACTAAAGTTTGAGGACCAGTGATAAAGCAGTAGTTTTTAACCACGGCTGTAGTTGGAATCACCTGGGGAATTTTAAAAATTACTAATGCCTGGTCTGTTTTTCCCTCCCCCGCCCCTCCGTATCCTATTGGTCTGGTGTACAGACTGTGATTTGAGAGAGTTTAAAGCTCCCCAGGTGATTGTAGTGTGCAACACAGTTTGAGAACCACGCTTGAGAGTTCTTCTAGGCCAGTTCACCTTGTAGTTGGACTCTTTCCATAATATTCTAACAAGTGACTTATCCAGACATAGGCACTTGGAACTTTCTCCACTTCTGGCCTTAATTTTCTGATGTAATATGTGAAAGACCTGGGCTTGGAGTGAGAAGTCTTTGGTTTATATTTAAGCTCTGTGGCTAACCCCAGGTTCTTGAATATTGTATGAGCACAGAATGTAATGACATATATGAGTCAGCTGAACTCAAGCCCCAGCATGGATTAAATAAATTTAAAGATGGATAGATTGATATTGATATTGATGAATTTTTTTAATGCCTGAATGTGTTGGCATGACTCCATCATTTTCTTCTTATGGACATTGGGAGTAATATCTCCCTTCCTCATGAAATAATATCAGTTATTAATAACTACCATCTATTGAGGGCTTTTGATGTGTCACAAGTCATGTTAGGTAATTTACATGGCTTGTCAAATTATGTAAATTAATAGTAATTCTCAGAGATAGTATGTCCATTTTACAGATGAAAAATTGAACTTTAGAGAAAAATAGTGGGTTGAATGGTGACCCCCCTCAAAAAAAGATATGTCCATGTCATAATATCTGGAACATGTTAAGTTTATTTGGGAAGGGTGTTTGCACGTGTAATTAAATTCAGGATCTTGAGATGAGCTCATCCTGCGTTATCCACATGGGCCCTCTGTGCCTACAAGTATCCTTGTAAGATAGAGACAGAGGGAGATTTTCTAAAGACCCACAGAGGAAAAGCATTTCTAGGAATGGAAGCAGAGATTGGAGTGATACAGCCACAAGCTCAGGAATGCGGAGGCTGTCCCCAGAGTCTAGAAGAGACAAGAAATTGGTTCGGTTCCACTCCAGGGTTCCCATAGGGAGTATAACCCTTTTGGATTTTGTACTTCTAATTTCCAGAACTGTAAGAGAAAACACTTCTGTTGTTTTAAGCCACGAAGTCTGTGATAATTTGTTACAGTAACATCAGGAACATAAGAGACATTTAAGCAACTTGCCCAAAGTCACAAAGCAGTGAATCAAGAATTCAAACCAAGCCGGGCTCGGTGGCTCAACCTGTAATCCCACACCTTGGGAGGCTGAGGTGAGTGGATTGCCTGAGCCCGTGGGTTCGAGACCCGCCTGGGCAACTTGGTGAGACCTCATCTCTACAATAAACCAAAAAAATTAGCCGGGTGTGGTAGCGCGCCTGTAGTTCCCGCTACTTGGAAGACTGAGGCAGAAGGATCGCCGGAGCCCAGCAGGTCGAGGCTGCGGTGGCCGGGAGCGGCTACTGCACTCCAGTCTGGGCGACAGAGTGAGACTCCAACTAAAAAAAAAAAAAAAAAAAAGCCACAAACTGTCAGGCTGGATAATAAAGCAAGCTCTAATAATATACTCACTATAGGAGACACATAAGATTCAAAAATACAAACAGATTTAAAGTAAACAAAACGGAAAAAATATCAAGAAACAAAGAAAGCCGAAGTGGCTGTTCTAAACTCAGACAAAACAGACTTTAAAACAAAAATACATTATTAGAGATTAAAAAGACATAGTATAAAGATAAAAGCCAACCCATGAGGAATATATAACAATCATAAACATAAGCATACCTAACAACAAAGCCCCAAAATACATTTTTAAAAAAACTAAAGAAATGAAGAGAGAAATAGACAAGTCAGCAATAAAGTTGGACATTTCAATAACCAACTTTCAATAATGGATAGAACTAGGTAGAAGATCAACAAGGAGACAGAAAACTTGAGCAAAAACCAGATAGACCTAACAGACATGTCTCAAGCACACCACCTAGCAACAGATAAATATTCTTCTAAAGTACCCCACATCTATAAAATGAAATAATGCTATAAGTAAAAAATAAAATAAAGTACGCATGAAACATTCTCGTGAACAGATCAATGTTGAGTAATAAACCAAACCTGAATAAATTTACAAGGATAGATATAATACAAAATATATTCTCTAACTAATATAAAGAAATTTGGAAAATTCACAAATATGTGAAAATAAGCACTTTCCTAAACAAACAATATGTTAAAGAAGAAATAATCAAAGGGAAAATTATAAAATATTTTGAGATGAAAGAAAATAAATGAACAAATACAAAAACATAAGCATCTAAGGCAGCACTTAGAGAGAAATCTGTACCTGCAAATGTCTAAAACAAAAAGCTGATTCTTTGAAAAGATCAACAAAATTGACAAACCTATACACAGACTGACTAATATTAATGTTATTAATTTTATTAATATCTCAATAGATGCAGAAAAACTGAAAAATCCAACACCCTTTTGTGATAAAGAGCATTCAAGCAACTACAGAATAGAGCTTCCTCAATCAGGTAAAAGGAATCTAGAAAAAACTCACAGCTAACAACATACTTAATGCTAAAAGAACGAGAGATTTCCCCCTAAGATCTGGAATAAGACAAGGATACCTGTCTATCTACTTCTATTTAATACTGTAATGGAGGTTCCAGGTGAGGCGATTAGGCAAGAAAAAGGGAAAAAAAAAAGGCATTCAGATTGGAAAGAAGTAAAATTATCTCTATTCGCAGATGACATAATCTTACAAAAAATCCCAATGAATCCACAAGAAAAGTGTTAGCGCTAATGAACAAGTTCAGCAAGAGAGCAGAATACAGAATCAATACACAACAATCAACTGTATTTCTATATACTAGCAAAGAAAAATCTGAACATGAAATTTTAAAAAAACAACAGCATAAAAATATTAAAATAATAAAGAATAAATTTAATAAAATAAGTCCAAGACTTGTACTCCCAAAGCTACAAAACACCTTTTTAAAAAATTATAAGGACCCAATAAAGACACCCAGTGCTCATGGATTGGAAGACTTAATATTAAGATGGTAATTTCACCAAAACTGATCTACAGATTCAACACAATCTCTATCAAAATCCAGCTTTTCTTGGCACATTTTAAATGAATGAATTCTATGTAAATTATATTTCAGTAAAGCTGTTAAAAATGTTTAAACAAAGAAATAAAGCTCTTTACCTCTTCCTCTTCCTACTCCCTTCCTACGAATTCATAAAGACACCAGGTGAGACTAAGCAAGGTAGAAGGCCACACTAAGGGTATAGGGGAGAAGCTGCAGAGGCCAGCAGGGTAGGGTGGCAGAACCCTGAGCTGAGGAGTGTGTCAATACAGGGGAAGAGCATGGTGCCCAAGCCCAGAGAGATGAAGAGGGTGTTCACCCTCAGGTGTAGACAGGCACGGAAGCCAGAGCCTGTGCAGGGTAAGGAAAGGATCCCTGTAAAGCAGAGACAGGCCCCAAGCAGAGGGCATTCACATACGAGTGCTCCTTAGCCTGGGTTGTCAAAGATGAGTAGGATGATGGGGGCAATCACACTGGTGTGAGCAAATTGGGGCAGAGAAAGGGCAATTTGTTGCAAAACATCAGAGCATGAGTAGAGCAGGCAGGCATCCCTAAGAGAGCTACCCAATTCTGGATGCCAGAATTCTGAGAGTGATAAGGCATCAACCTAAAAAATAAGAATGTAAAGGAGTAGGCTGTTCTCTGAAGTAACATATGAGTATGTGTAAGGAGAGTTCCACCTACAAGGACTTCCCTGTGTGGAGTCAAAGCCCAAAAAGGATGAGACGGGCCCTGCCTGAGAGAAGAGGGAGAGTGGGGTTTAGAAAGCAATCATTTGGGGTGTGGTGTGGCATGTCGGAGCTTGAGAAAGCTGAGGGCATCCAAAAAGATGGCTGCCTGGCACAGGTTGTTGAAGGCTGGGGAGATAAGAAGTACATCCACACAAGGAGGCAGTCAGGCAAGAAAGGCAGAATCCAGAGGGTGGGAGCACATCTGCCTAAGGAAACAAGCTGGCAGGGGTGTCAGAATTCCAGGAAGAGGGCAGCACCTGAATAAGTGGGCTTCCTAGGAGGAGGTAAACAGGACTGAGGCTCAATACGATGGGGAGCATATCCTCTCAAGAGCCTGGCCCAGAGTAGGGAGGTCCAACTAAGGAAGGGTTAGAAGGGCATCCCTCAGGGTGTAGGAGGTGACCTGGCCAGAAAAACAATGCTAACAGCTGCCTAGGTGAAGAGGGCATCGTATGTAAAATGAAAGAAAGATTTAAAAACTGTTCCAGACAGGGCTTGATAGCTCATGCCAGTACTCCCAGCACTTTGGGAAGGCAAGGAAGAAGGTTTGCTCGAGCCCAGGAGTTAGACACCAGCCTGGGCAACATAGCAAGACACAGTCTTAAGCAAAAAAAAAAAAAAAAAAAAAGCAAAAAATTAGCCTCTAGGCCCAGCTATTCAGGAAGCTGAGGAGTGAGGATTGCTTTTGCCCAGGAGTTCCAGGCTGCAGTTAGCTGTGGCCATGCCACTGCACTTCAGTCTGGGAAACAAAGTGAGACCTCAACTCCAAAAAAAAATGTTCCGTTCACAAGACCAAAGATCTACCATAACGTAAATGCAGTAAACTGGATCTTTTTCCTATAGAGGATATTATGGCACAATTAGCAAAATTTTAATGAAGTCTGAGGACTAGATGAGAGTGAAACATAACGTTAATCTCCTGATGTTATATGATAATTATGTAAAAGAACGGACTTGTTTGTAGGAACATAACATTAAGGGACGATGGGGCATCATGTCAGTACTTTCAAATGGTTCAAAAAATTGCTTGGTATTGTGCTTATAGTTTTTCTGTAAATTCTATTTTATATTAAATTTTACAATGGAAGAGAAAAATAAAGGAGAGCAAGGTTTAAAAGAAAGAGAAGTGATTTAAAAGAAATATTAAAGATAAGCAAAGTAGGTCAAATATGTTTAGCCAAGTCTGAAGAAAACCAAAGCAAGGAAACAGAACAAATTCTAAACAATATAAGAAAACTTTCTTGAAATATTAAAAAGATGCAAACTACATATGAAAGTGCATACCACATACCTGAGAAAGTAACTCAGAATACCAAACACCAAGACCTAGCTAGCAAAATTACAGGATTTAAAGACAAAGGGAAAAAAATCCTTTGAACATCTAAAAAGAACAAGTGCCTGATATCAGAAAGGATATTAGATTTCATCATACTTTGAACACTAATACCTCATGCCAGAACAAAATCAGCAGTATATTTAAGACAGAGAAATAAAAGGTTAGTTAGGGATTTTATAGGCAGGCAAAATGACTTTCAAGTGTGAAAGCTCCTTATTAGCTAATATCAAAATGCATCTCTCAAAAATATTATTTCCATGAGTCCTTCCTGAGGAATGTATTATAAAATGAACTAAAACACAGATAGCCAAAACACATCGATATAAGGAAATGTGATAAGCCTTCACCTAAAGGTATTTACACAACTATGACTAAAGAGTTAAAAGAGGAGAGGATACCACGGAATAGCTATGTGCACTCACAATGTAAATAGTACCTCATATTAGTTTTCTGGGGCTGCCATAACAAAGCACCAGAGTGTGAGCAGCTTAAATGAAAGAAATTTGTTTTCTTACAGTTCTGGAAGCTTTAAGTCCAACATCCAGATGACAGTAGGATTGTTTTCTTCTGAAGTCTCTCTCCTTGGTTTGCAGATAGCCTAGCCACCTTCTCTTCCCTGTGTTCACACGGTCTGACCTCTATGTATGTCTGTGTCCTAATTTCTTCTTTTTATAAAGACACCATCAGATGTATTGGATTAGAGCCCATCACAAAGGCCTCACATAACCTTAATTACCTCTTTAAAGAACCTATCTCCAACTACAGTTACAGTCTGAGCCATGAAGGTCAGGACTTCAACATATGAATTTTGGGCAAACACGGTTCAGCCCATAATATATCTCAACTGTAAAAAAGGCAAGAGCGAGAACGGACAGAACATATGCAAAAACAAAATCACCTGTTTCAGTCAATATAACAATAGAGTAGTACTGATATTGTTACTCCAAGACTGTTACATGTATAATTATGGTATTTTCTAAGATATTATCTCTGTGTACTTGACAATCAGCATCCTCAAAATAGGAGAAAGGAGATTTAACTTAGAGGAGGTCAAGTTAAGACACCATACTCTCCTGCTTTTTCTCCATATTCCCTTGCTCTCCTTATCACTTTTCTTTGCTGGTCTTCTGCATCTCCTTCACCTCCAAACACCACCTTCTCCAAGGACTCATTTCCCAGTCACCTTTTGCTTCTAAACTCACTGTTACCTAAATTGAGGCTTATGGCTTTAAATCCTGTTGCTATCCTGCCAATACTAACTTTTTATCTCCAGGTTAAAATTCTCTCCTAAACTGAAGAATTACTTCACTTTCTAATGGACATCTCAAACAACTATGCCCATAACCAAATTCTTGATCTTCCTTCTCTAAACTTATTCCTCCCAAGTCATCCCATCTCAGTAAATGACAACTCCAATTCAGCAGGTCAGGGTAAACGTCGTGGGATCACTTGCTTCACTTAATCTTCTCTTGCTACATTGCCTCATATTCACAATAACCAAAAATCCGACTAGCTTTCCCTCTAAGATCTATCCAAAAGCTGACCTCTTGGCGTTTTGTTCTGCATGTGCTTTACCCAAAACCCAATCAAGCCCCAATACTTTCCCATGCTGACAGCCTTGTCTAAGTCATCATCACCTGTCACATAATTGCCACAGCCTCCTAAGTAGCCTCCCTCTTTCCACTTTTGCTCCCTACTTAAAAGAACAGACAGAGTGACCCTTCCAAAACTGGTATGAAGTCAAGCCACTCGAGACTTTCCAATAGCTCTCCCTCTCACTTAAGTGTAAAACTCGAGAGACTAACAGTCCCCTAAAAGCCTTGAGCTGCTCTGTGAATTCGTCTCCCACTGCTCTCCCCCTGGCTCCCTCTGTCCTAGTCACAGGGAACCACAGTCTCAGTGTTCTCTAATCTGCCAAGTGAGTGCCAAGCAAGGTCTTTACCCTTGCTCTGCCATTGCTAGAAAAGCTCTTCCCCAGATATCCACTTGGCTAGTATCAACTTCCCCTCTTTGAGGTTTCCAATGGGACCTCCTCCAATCACTATATAAAACTGCAGCCTGCCACTGTCCATTGTTTTTACCTGCTCTGCCTATCCCATAACTCTTCTCAGCATACAGCACACTAGACAGAGATAGAGATAGAGATAGAGACA
>CAUYQG010176589.1:0-13969 GCA_963574415.1 Tarsius wallacei
CAGCCGACCACAGATTGAACATATTGAGAGATAAAATTAAAAATAATTCAAATAAAAGTATGGTATTTATTTGGCATTTATATTGTATTAAGTATTAAGTAGTCTAGAGATTATTTAAAGTGTACAGGAGGATGTGCTTAGGTTATATGAAAATACTATGTCAGGCAGGGCGCCGTGGCTCATGCCTGTAATCTCAGTACTCTGGGAGGCAGAGGCAAGAGAATTGCCTGAGCCCAGGGGTTCGAGACCAGCCTGGGCAACTTGGCAAGGCCTCGTCTCTACAATAAATTAAAAAATTAGCTGGGCGCAGTGGCATGTGCTTGTGGTTCCAGCTAATTGGAAAGCTGAGGCAAAAGGATCACCTGAGCCCAGCAGGTCGAGGCTGCGGTGGCTGTGAGTGTGCCACTGCCCTCCAGCCTGGGCAACAGAAGGAGATTCCGACTCAAAAAAAAACCCATCTCATTTTATATCAGAACTTGGGCAGCCATGGGGCAAGGTTTGTCCTGGAATCAATCTCAAGGAATGACCGTACCTGTTTTCTGACTTCCCCAGAGCCCAGCACTGAGCTGGGACCCTGGGAAGGTGGCAGTGGTGAAAGTGTCCCAGCCACAGAAAGAGGGTTGTGTGGTCCAGGCTTGGGAGTGATTTCCAGGAAATGGGTCTCTGATTCTCTGCTCTCCGAGAGCAGCTGCCAAAAACACAGTTGCTCTACTGCTTAAATGTTAGAAAAATCAGGGCAGGGGTGGCCTCTTAGTTCATATCTGCCCTTCATGCATGGTCCTGGTGGCAGGGCATGTTTTTGACAAATGGTCACTGCTGAGGTCTGTCCCAAGGTTAAAAATCTCTCAGAGTGAACACAGTGGGAAAGGTCACAGGCAGAGGGGTCTGTTTCCCAGGTGCTCTAAAGGAGGTCAGAGAGAGACTCCCTCTCCCCTAGGAAGCTCTTGTCCTCTTGGGATGGTCATTTCTGTCCAAAGGCCAGGCTTGGGCAAGGGTCTGGAACTCACTGCTCCAGGAGCCAGGCAGACAATGTGAGTCAGCAAAGGGCTGAGGAGGCACCTTGGGGGACAGGGAGGTTCATGCTGCCCACCCAAGAGGCAGGATGTGGCATGCTGGCCAGGGGCTGCTACACATGATTTCTGCTCTTTCCTCGCCAAAGATTTTGATTTTTTTCGATACAGGTTAGAAATGAAGAATGTTATCATTCCAGGGTTTTAAATCTTGGCATTAGTTCAAAGTTTAAAAAACAGAACAAGACCATGAGAGGCAACAGAACACACATGGGACCTCTGGTCCTCGTTTCTGTCCCAGGAAGGTGATGTGCTCAGGATACCAGCACGTTGCTTTACGAAGAAAAAAAGTAGGAGCCTGGCCAGATGCATCGCCTCTGCAGTATTATGAGTTAGCCTCTATGCCAGGGTTTATAGAGGTTGCACAGCAAATGAGAAGGCCCCGTTCTGCCCTCCTGGAGCTCCCAATCACACAGGGTAGACAAAGAGGCAACTCCAGGAGTGGTGAATAATCAGCAGGAGTAAGGACATGGAGCAGAGGCTGGGGGAGTCAAACCATGGCAGGCTTCCTGCAAGAAGGAGCCTCTGACTGAGGCTTGAAAATTATGAGTAGTTAGCCAGCCAAGGAATGGGGCTGGAGGGGTGTTCCAGATAGAGGGAATAGCACATGCAAAAGAGACAAGAAAGAATTCAGTTAATTCAGGGATCTGAAAGCAGCTTGTTGCGGCTGGAGCTGAAAGTGGCCGCTGGAAGAAGGACAGAAGGCGAGGAATGAACTGAAGAGATCGGCGGGGGTTGCAAACAAGTGTCTGCTGGGACTTGGCACCAGAGCGCACAGAAGTCTAGGCATGAGACAAGAGAAGAGTGGTGGGGACTGGAGTGTCCTGAAGACAGCTGCCACTCAACTGTTACTACTCTGCTGCAGCGCTTCCTATTTTTCAGGATCAGCGGGAAATTATTGGGTCAGGTCAATGCATACATTCGTGGCGTTTCTCATTTGCCTTTGGAATGCAAATGTCGCACCATGGTTGACTGGTCACAGTTCATCCCATTTGCCAATTCTTGGGTTGACTGATGTGGATCATTGTGGATTAAAGCGTTTCAGTGGTCTCATCAAAGCCGGATGGTCTTCCTGAACGTGGGAATCACTCAGGTCAAAGCAGCCCTCTCTGAAATGATAAAACCATTTTTCTTGCTTTGCCTTCCCTGATGGCATTTTCTCTGGTGGCGTTCTCCAGCTGCCTTCGCTGCCTTTATTCCTCTGTTAAACTCAGACAGAAGAATATGCCGGGAGTGCTCATTTTTTTCCACTTGACACTCCATCTTCTTTAGCCCACAAATAGCACTAACTTTCCTCAAATCTCCAAAATGCAAGGTGTATTCACAAGCACAACCTTGTCACTCCAAGTGGCTGACAAATGATAAACTACCAACACCACAGTGTTGCCATGCTGAAAACAAACACTACAAACTTATGCATCAACCTAAAAGATTATTAAACGCAGCACTTTGAGTTCTGCATTTAGACTCTTATCTGACTTCAACAGTACTCGGCAAGGTCAAATCAAATCTGTTACATCTGGCCCAGGGCCACCAGTTCCAATCTCTGGAGGAATCTTGAAGCGCTGTGAGCCACTTTAGGGGATGTAGATTCTGAGGGCTGGGACGTGACATTCCAGCATCTGCATGGGGCCTGGTGGCTGCTGTCTGGAGAGTAGCAGGAGAGGAGGCAACCGCCTGTGTGGAGGTGCTGTAGCACCTGGAGAGAGGCAGGGAGATGACGGAGGTCTGAGCAGCATGCGATGTGGGAGAGGTGGGACTTGATGACAGATTAGAAGGGATGGTGGGCTGAGGGCCAAGAATGACACAAGGTCAAGGCAGCTGGTGCAGTGAGGAGGAGCTGGGTCACTCAGAGAGGTGCCCTCAGATCTGGTCCTGAGGGGGCTGGAGTCACACCATCCCTCGCACGGCCCCCTCTGTTTCCTGTGCCACCACTGGACATTTCTTTACTGTGTGCACCTGCCACACGTGGGCTCAGTGGGGTGGATGGGACAGACCTGGACGTCAAGGAACTGCAGTCCGGCTGGGAAGATAGGACAACTGACGAGTCCAGGCTGGAGGCTGGCCTGGTGCTGCCTGAGAGGACAGGGCCCCGGATGGGAATGACCTCAGTGCCTGGGAATCCTGGAGGCCTGTCCTGCAGCAAATGAGGGTGACAGGAAAGTGAGGCAGGGGCATCCAGTTGGCATGGGCTGCCCCCATGAAGGCCTGGTGGTGTGACAAGCCAGTAGTTAGTGGATAAGGGGAAAGGAATCTAGAAGGACAAACTACCCCTTCCCCACATGACATCCAGGGAGTGGGGAAGGAACACTGCATTTCTCAGGAGGTAATAATTCCTTTGAATTTCTCTGGGCGCCTTGCTCCGAGGCCTTGCTGATCTCCCTGGGACAATTAGAAGTCATTTAGTAAATACATGTTTGAGGTGCTCCTCCTCTTCCCATTCCCTCCTCTCTTTGGAGCAATGCTCGGTGGAGTGTTTATTTATTTATTTAGTATTGTATTTATTTTAAAAGATAGAGATGAGTGGCTGGGCTCCGTGGCTCAGCCTGTAATCCCAGCACTTTGGGAGGCTGAGGAGAGTGGATGGCCTGAGCCTGCAGGTTCAAGACCAGCCCAGGCAATTTGGCGAGACCTCACCTCTACAATAAAATAAAAAATTAGCCAGGCGTGGTAGCAAGTGCCTGTAGTTCTGCCTACTTGGAAGGCTGAGGTGGAAGGATCGCTGGAGCCCAGCAGGTCGACGCTGGGGTTGTTGTAAGTGTACCACAGCACTCCAGACTGGGCGACGGAGACTCTAACTAAAAAAAAAGAGAAAAAAAAGGTAGACACAAGGTCTCACTATATTGCCCAGCATGGTCTTGAACTCCTGGGATCAAGCAATCCTCTTGCCTCGGCCTCCCAAAGTGTTGGGATTATAGGCGTGAATGACCACACCCAGCCTGTTTAAATCTGCTGCAATTTGTGTGCATGTTTCAGTGACTTTCTACTGTTCTTACTTTACTGTGGTCAAGATCAAGAGTTGACAGTGAAGCCAGAAATGGGTAGCATGAAGCAGAGCTCAAAAATACACAGGGACAAGGGTAGAGGCAGAAGGAGAAGTTCTAAGCCTGCCACCTTTCTGGCTTAATATTAAGCCCCAACCTGCTTGTTGTTGTGAGACAGTGCCGGCCAAACTTCAAGCATAAACCTGGTATGCAGCAGGGACTCAATACAAGCCTGCTGGATTGAGTTTAGGTCTTATGGGACCAGACCTCGATAGCCTGCTGGACCTTTGAAACGGGGCAGGAAAGAAAGAATGTGGCCTGTAATCCTGCCTTCCTTGCCAGTACGCCCTGGGCTTGGGTTCTAAAGCCCAAAGTGAATCGAATGTGGCAGGATGAAATTTTGCACATGGAGACCACGGGCTTGGGAACCAGACAGTGTGGTTCAAATTCTGCCTCCCCTACCTCTAAGATGGGGGTGACAATACCTCCCGAAATCTCTCCCAGGGAGCGCGCTGTGTGGCACACACGAGCAGGAGGCAAGTGCTGGTGCCTCCCCACTGGAGGGCGCAAGCTGCGTCCTCATCCTCCTCACCCTCAGCATTCTGAGGAGCAGCCATGTCCGCCCTGTACCCGTCTCTGGAGGACCTGAAGGTGGACCAAGCCATCCAGGTAAGCCATTAGCCTGGGCTCCCTGTCGGGGCTTTGGGTTACCTCCGGCAACTGAGGGAGGCCCGCCCTGGAGGGTGCTGGGTGTTAGCAGCCCTTGGGCGTTCCCATAGGCTCTGGGGCCTGCAGGTCCTCATTGCAGAGCCTGCTGGCAGAGAAGGTATCCAGAGGCCAAGGCCAGTGGTGCTACAGAAGGAATGGAAATGACCGAGAGGCTACAGACATCTCTCACCCTCTCTGTCCTGCCTTGCCCTCCCTCCGAGACAGGCAGACCCCATCCTCTGGGCAGGATTTCAGAGGAAGCCCAGTGGGCATGAGATCTGGCCTTCTCAGCCCCCAGAAACCCCTTTCTCCCTCTATCCCACCACCCTGTGCTCCCAGCAGGTTTTGAGAATTTGGAACTTTTCAACTGAAGACTTGATTAGGAGGTGGGTCTTAATGTTCTACCTGCCACATGGCATCTGGTAGATCATGGGCCCCTGGAGAACCTCCTTCCAGAAAGAGGTACACCTGCTGAGGCCACATTTGCATTATGACCTTGAACATTGAGGGTTCACAGACACTTTTGCCCAGGTCCACCCACACACCTAATGCCCACACCCTGACCTCAGGCACCTCCAGGCTTGGGGATTCTTAGGGACCCTGCCACAGCTGACCAGCACTCCCTTCTCCTCAGGCCCAGGCCAGAGCCTCACCCAGGATGCCTGCCTTGCCCATCCAGGCCGCAGCTGTCTCCCCACCAGGTGAGTGAGCCAGGGTGGGGTGCTTCTGGTTGAGCGTGGCAGAGGTCATCAGGGCAGCATGGTGGCACCAGTGCTATGAGGGGGGCACTGGGCCTGGACTCACATGGTGGGAGGAGATGACTCAGGCTCCCATGTCCAGCCACCTCTCACTGCTTGGTGACCTGGGCTAAGGCACTGCGCCTGCCAGAGACTTTGCTCTCCCTCTTCCACTGCCTGGTGAACTCCTAACTATCCTTCCAAACCCAGCACAGAGAGTTAGGGAAGCCATGGCTCTCAAGCCTGACTTGAGAGTATCATATTATTTGTGGAGTCTCTGTCAATATAAATGATTTTATAACCCCAAATCAGCATGTCAGCACCATTCTGGTGACCCAGTCTCAGGTGATTCCAGGAATGAAATACCATGATAGTCAGAGGGAGAGAGTCACTTGCCAGGCTTCAGCTGAGGGTGGATGGGGGGAAGGGGGGCAGCAGAGAGAGAAGGGGCCAGAACCCCACTTAGTGCAGGCATCATAACAAAATGCCACAGACTGGATGGTTTCAATGGCAATTTCTATTCTCAGAGTTCTGGAGGCTGGAAGTCCAAGGTCAAGGTTCTGGCCACTTGGATTTCTGGTGAGGGCTCTCTGCTTGGCTTGCAGAAAGCTACATCTTCTGACTGAGTCCTCACATGGCCTTTGCTCAGTGCATTTGCTTGACAGAGAGAGAGAGAAAGAGAGCACACATGCACAAACTCTCTGGTGTTCCTTCTTATAGGGACACTAATCTTATGGAATTAGGACCCAACACTTATGACCTCATGTACCCTTGGTTATTTTCTAAGAGGCTCTATCTCTAAATATAGCCACACTAGGAAGGGGGTGGGGGTTGGGGCTTCAACATATGAATTTTGAGGAGAGACGCATGCATTCATAATTCCCCCAGACAGCACTGCTGGTCCCGGTGGGTCCCATGCCACAGCGGAGACGCAGAAGTGTCTGGAAAGAGGCTCCCAGTGCAGGCTGCATCTAGGGCAGTCCAAGCTCTGAGGACACAGCCTCACCTCTTCTGGCCCTTTGTGAGTGCTTGCCTCTCGCCTGCCACTATGCATGGACTTTATGGGAGGCCTTCTCACAGGCCTTGAGGCTGGAGGGCCAGGGACTGCCTTTTGACTTCTGGCCTGAGCTTAACCCAGCCAGAGTCTGCATGGATAGGCAGCACCAAGAGGGCAGGTGCTTGTCACCCAGCTCTGGTCTCCAAAGTAAACATTAAGGCTCAGTTCCTGCTTTCCATGTCTTTGGGGAGCAAAAGAAACCCTGACAGGAATGTTCCCTACTGCAAATGTCTTCGCTGAGGGAATCGGTCCCCACCCAAGCCCCTGCCAGTTAGCTCCAGTGTCCTGCCGCCCACCTGGCAGTGTTTCCTAGTTGCCTTCTTCTGAGCTGATGAAACCTACAAAGTGTCACTGCAAATCTTGCTAAGGCTGGAGGGTTTCATGAAGTTGGTGGAAGTGACAACAGAGAACTGCCAACTAGGCTCTGTGAATTCTTACCCTCACTAGGCCCCTTTGAGGGGGACACTGGGAAGCTGGCTTGGTGAGGGCAGTGACTTTCTGATTTGGGGCCACCCCATAAAGCGGTGGGAGACCAGGATGCGTGTGGCCCCTAGAGTTGCTAGTGGCAGTCTTGATTCAGATCCTGGGGCAGCAAACTTGAACCCAGGCCCAAGCCCTCTCCTCCCAGCTGTGCAGGGTATTCCCCCGGAGTTGTCTTGAGGTCAGAGTCCTGCCTCCCATGCTGGTGGACTCTTGTGGCCCCAGCCCCAGCACTGTACTTTGTGCCGAGTGTCTGGCCAGTACCAAATCAAACCGGTGGAGTTGAATGCCGGGCGGTACATGAGGGATCAGTGTCCCTCGCTGCTCCCAGGCAAAGCCAGACCCCTCTACCTCAAACCCTCTAAGTGGTGTTGGCCAGCCAGTGTTTCCAGGGACACCCTGCATTCTTGGGAATAAACAGCATTCTCAGCCCCATTTCCTAATAAAATGAGTGGCCACATGGGAACTGGGCACGGGTGGCAAAAACACCTGCCCTCAAGTCACACGGTTCTTCTTCCTTCTTTCCTTCCTTCTTCAGTTTTGTACCCGAACCTGGCAGAATTGGAAAATTATATGGGTCTTTCCCTTTCCAGCCAAGAAGTCCAGCAGAGCCTGCTCCAGCTTCCAGAGGGTGACAGTGTAAGTATCTGTCTCCTGCCTGCCATGGGTACAGAATGTCCCAACCATCCCTTCTCCTGGGTTGGGCCATTTCAAGGCTTCCTCTCTCAGTGTTTGACTCCCCTTTCCCCAGCATTCTTGTGGTTGTTTCTCGAAGGCACTTTTCATCTTGATCCTTCGTGAAAAGCACTGTTGGAGTTTCATGGCTTCACATCTTCCCACAGGCCTTGGGGCTGGAGATCCAGGGCCTGCCTTTTGACCTCTGGCCTGAGCTTACCCAGCCAGAGCCTGCATGGGTAGGTAGTGCCAAGAGGGCAGGTGCTTGTCACTCAGATCTGGCCCCCAAAGTAAACAGTGAAGCGCCACTCCTGCTTTCCATGGCTTTGGGGAGCAAAAAAAACCCTGACAGGAATGTCCCTACTGCAAATGCTGATGGAGTCAGTCTCCACCCAACCCCTGCCAGTTAGCTCTAAAGTCCTGCCACCCACCTGTCCGTCACATTCTAAGCCGATGAAACCTGCAAATTGTCACTGCAAATCTTGCCAAGGCCAGAGGGTTTCATGAAGATGGTGGAAGTGACAATGGAGAAGTGTCACAGCCACATGCAGAGCAACTACCAAATGAGGAGCTGACGCGAGAAAATCAAAGTCGGAACAAAGATCGGCTAAAATCAAAGCCATGTGGGACCCTGAGAAGAACTAGTGGTGCCCTGGGGTGTCTCTCCACAATGACTCCCTCGAGGATCCCACTGTGAAACACACAAAGCATAGAAGGTCCTGCTGCATGTTCTCGATTTTAGCCATTCTTTGCTCCAACAATTAGGATATAAATGCATTTTATTTCCTAATTTTAAGAATGATTGTGTCCTAATGATCAGGAAACTGCCAAGCTGTTTTCCAGAGCAGCTGTGCCATTTTACCTTCCTGTGAACAATGCTTGAGTGCTCCAGTCTCTTCCCATCCATATCAGCATTTGGTGTTATCACTATTTTTAATTCTAGCTATTATGATAGTAGGTAGTGATGGATCATCGTGGTCTTAATGTGCATTTCCCTCATGGCTGGTGATGTTGAACATCTTTTCATGTGCTTACTTACCATCTGTATATACTTTTTGGTAAAATGTTTTTTGCATATTGTTCCCCATTTTCTAATTAGATTGTTTTTTAAGTCAAGTTTTGAGAGCTCTTTACATGTTCTTGAGCCTTTTGTCGGATATATGGTTTATAAATATTTTCTCCAAGTCTGTCGCTTCTCTTTCCATCCTCTTAGCAGTGTCTTTTGTAGAGCAAAATTTTTGAATTTTGGTGAGGTCCAGGACCAATTTGTTGATTTTTTTCTTTTGTGGATCATACTTTGGAAAGACATTTTCACCAAGCCCTAGGTCCTGAAGATTTTCACCTTTGTGTTCTTCTAATACTGTTGTAGTTTTATGTTTAAATTTATGATCAAATTTGAGTTAATTTTTGCATAAGGTATGAAGCATAGGTTAAGGGTTCATATTTTGCCTACGGATGTCGACTGACACACGCACCATTTGTTGAAAAGACAGGCCTTTCTCCATTGAGTTGCTCTGGCGCCTCTGTCCAAAAGCAGTTGGCCCTACTTGTCTGGGGATATTTCTGGATTTTCTATTCTGTACCATCGGTCCTTCAATCCCTCCACCAATACCACATTGTCTTGATTACTGTAGCTATATAGTAAGTCTTGACATTTGGTGGAGTGATTTCTCTCACTTTATTTTTTTTGGCCAGAATTGTTTTAGCTATTCTAATTTTTTTGTCTTTTAAGATAAAGTTTAGATGAGTCTTGCCTGTATCTAGAAAACATCTTGAAGAGATTTTGCTAGCAATTGTCTGTTTATTAATTTGGGGACATGGATAGCTTTACTAGTTCTTTCAATCCATGAATACACAAGATCTTCCGTTTATTTGGATCTTTGATATATTTTACCAGTATTCTGTCACTTTCAGCATATCGTTTTTGTGTATGTTTTGTTAGACTTACACCTATTTCCTGTCTCTTTTTCTTGAAAGATTATAAGCAGTATTTTATTTTTCACTTTAGTTTCCGTGTGTTCGTTGTTAGTATATATTAGTATAGTGGGGCTGGGTGCGGTGGTTTACGCCTGTAGTCCCAGCACTTTGGGAGGCTGAGGCAGGTGGATTGCTTGAGCACAAGAGTTGGAGACCAGCCTGGGCAACATAGCAAGACCTTGTCTCTACCAAAAAATAAAAAATAAGAAATAAAAAAACTTAGCCGTGCATGGTGGCACATGCCTGTAGTCCCAGCTACTCAGAGGCTGTGGCGGAAGGATCTCCTGAGCCCAGCTGGTTGAGGCTGCAGTGAGCTGTGATGGTGCCACTGCTCTCCAGCCTGAGCAACAGAGTAAGACTCTGAATCCAAAAAACAAAACAAAACAAAAACAAAAAAAGATACCATTGATTTCGTGTGCTAGTCTTTGTCCTATGACTTTGATGAATTCATTTATTATACCTAGGAGTTTATTTGTAAAGTCTTTGGGATTTTTTAGTAGACCATCATGTCATCTGGAAATAGGGAGATTTATTTCTCTGCTGGTCTGTGTGCCTTTCCCCCTTGTTCTTGTCTTATTGCGCTAGCTGGTTCTGCCAGTGCTGTGTGTAACAGTTGTGGGGAGAGTGAACTTTCTTGCCTTGTTTTGCATCTTTGGGGGTAGCATTCATTAATTTTCCACTTTTAGCTTAATTTTTTTTTTCAAGACAAAAACCCAATCAAGCCCCTTTGTCCCCCATTGCTCACACTGTGATTTTTTTTTTTTTTTTCTGTTTTGTGTGGATTTTAAAGGGAACTTTTTCTGATACCAGTTTCCTTTGGAAAATGAGGGGCCCCCGCCCGCATCCCCGCCTTTGCTCTCTCCATTCTCCTCTTGGCTTTCTAGCGGCATGGACTTCAACGCCCCCTCGTGGCTTCCTGGAGCCAGGTCTCTTCCTGGGCCCTGCGGAGAAGCATGTGGTTTGGGGATGGTGGGACCCGGGGGCCGCTCCATCCTCCTTTTCCCGTCCCTGGGGTCCCAGGGGCCGGCTGACCCTCGCTCCCTGGTGTCTGCAGACAGCGGTCTCGAGCCCCTGGCCCGGCCAGGCGGTGGCACCCGTGACCGGGAACAACCTGGGCGTGCGGCGAGCGGAGATCAAGCCCGGGGTGCGCGAGATCCACCTGTGCAAGGACGAGCGCGGCAAGACCGGGCTGCGGCTGCGCGCCATCGACCAGGTAGGGACCGGCAGAAGAGGGGCCCGACTGCACGCGCAGCCTGCCTGGCGCAGGCCCCGCCCCGGGCTCCGAGCACCTCCCCTCCCCCCGACCCAAGGGGGAGGAGGTTCAGCGCTGGCCTCCCATCCCGCACTCCGGGCTCTGGCTCTCCACCCTGCCTCCCGCCCTCCGTGGGTCGTGTCGCCCAGAGCCTCCCACCCCACCTGCCCTCACTCCATGGGGATCCGGTGCCGGCGACTGTCTGTACGCGGTGGAAGCCCGGTGCCCCCATGAGTGGTATGGTAGGTGTTTGGGGGTGCAGCCTCAGGCCTGAGTCGAAGTCCTGACCCACCTTCCTAGCGGCATGCCTGCAGTGCTCCTCCCCAAGAAGATGGAGTAACCATGGTACCTTCCGTGCAGAACTGGAGCCCTGGCACCCTGCGGGCTCCTGGAACATCACCGGGAAAGCCACGTGGGGGAGAAACCTGGGTGCAGGGTGGGCCAGGAATGCTGACTTTGGGCCCTGCCTCCCCTAGGGGCTCTTTGTGCAGTTGGTCCAGGCCAATACCCCTGCATCTCTCGTGGGGCTGCGCTTCGGGGACCAGATCCTGCAGATCGATGGGCATGACTGTACAGGGTGGAGCACCCACAAAGCCCACCGGGTGGTGAAGAGAGCCTCAGCAGAGAAGATTGTCATGGTAGTTCGGGACAGGTGAGCAACCAGGCCCCGGGAGCCTCTCTGACTCACCCCAGCCAGGTCCCCAGGCCAGCTCACTATCCCTACTTGCCAGGCCGTTCCAGCGGACTGTCACCATGCACAAGGACAGTGCCGGCCATGTCGGCTTTTTCATCAAGAAGGGGAAGATCGTCTCTGTTGTCAAAGGGAGTTCAGCAGCCCGCAACGGGCTCCTCACCCACCACTGCATGTGTGAGGTGAACGGGCAGAATGTCATTGGGCTGAAGGTAGGTGGGTGCCTAGGCCTGGGGGACTGCAGAGTGGCGGGCGGGCTCAGACGAGGGCAGCCACATCCCCTACCCAGTCTCAGTTTCTTCATCCTAAGGGTGCTGTTGTTTTAGTTGCACCGGGACCGCACTGCCAGCCTGGGACCCACATGGGGTCCAAGGACGAGTCCAAGGGCACAAGGGCGCCCTGAGACCCACGTGGTAACCTAGGATGTTATGGGCCCTGGAACTCGGGGGTGTCAGCCAGCCGCGGAGCCTCAAGGGGTGTTAGGGCTCTCAGCTCTTTTTGGAGAATTCCCTTCCAGGTCAGGAAAGGTTACAGCTCTTTTGTCTGGGTGAATCCCAGGTTGTTGTCTCACCACCAAGATGATTAAGGATTGAGGACACCGAAAGGGTGAGCAAGTCGAAGTTTATTCAGGAAGCAAGTGTTAGCAGCTCTCACAGCAAGAGTGGGGCCTGAGAGGGGGCCCCAAGTGGATTGCCGGGCCCCCAAGAGGGTTGTGGAGCCCCCAGGAGTGTTGTCAAACCCCCAGGAAGGTTGCTGAGAGAGAGAGAGAGAGAGAGAGAGTGCGCGCGAACGCCACTGAGGCAGGTTGGGGTTTTATATAGTACCGGGGTTGTGCTAATTGGTTGGTAGTAAGAACTGAAAATACACTAACCTAATAGGTCAGTAGTAAGGACTAAAAAGTGGTATGATAGTATACAGGGCCGATGGGGAGAGGATGACAAAGGGCCAGTTAGGAAAAGGTGCACAAAAAAGAAAGCATGGGGATGGGTGTGGCTTTTGTCCGGAGCCTGCAGCTTGCAGCTGTTTCTCCAGGTAAAATGGAGTCCTACAAAGACCCGCCCTGTCTGCTTAACCGGCTTCTTGCTTACTCCTCTTGCTTAACCGGCTTCTTGCTTACTCCTTGCGTTCGGTAAGACAGTGTAGAGAGCTGTGAGCACAGTGCCAGGTCCATTGTAAGTGCTAACAGAGGCCAGAGGTGTGACAAATGAGTGTGACCACATGTTGAGGACACAGGTACCCAGGTGGCTCCTAGTTGCATAGATGCCTCCTTGCTCTGTGTGGCACTCGTGTTTGTGTACTGGACCCCATCCAGTCATAGGGGAATTTTAGAAAATTCTTATTCAGAAATCTATGTCTGACCTTGGCTCATTTTTCAAGGGTGTATGTGTGGTAAGTTTTCTCTTTAAAAAGCAAGAAGGAGGCTCTTCTTCAAAGAGACCAGCCCAGACCACTCTGCCTATGAAGTAGTCTGTTTTCTGTCACTTCAATAATCTTAAAAACAAAACAAAACAGCAAGAAGGAACAGGTGAGCAGGTGGTGTGGGGTCAGTGCTGTGGACGTGGAATGGGCTTGGCGTCCTCTGGGAATGGACCGTGGACAATCACCATCACTTGGGTTTTGGTCCTGGAACAAGCGAAGTGGCTCTATCCCAACTGAAGTCACTTGGACTAGAGTGGCTCTTGACCCCAGTTCTGATTTAGAGCCAGGGTCCCTCCCCTCTTGCCAGGTCCCTAGCAGAAGGGGTGTGGGTGGTGGCCTCTCACCCTTTGAAGCCAGCTCTCTGCCCACCCCCACAAGGGCTACACCACACCATTGCCTCACAGGTCTGCTTCCTAGGAGGCTACTCTGGAAGTTCGTGATGTTGTGGTCAGGAAGTCTTTCCTCATACCTGTCTAAGATTCCCCCTGATGCATCCTCTCCCCTCCCTCTGGGATCAGATGTGACAATCCAGAGGAAACCCATTGTCCTTAAGAAGTTGAGTGCAGCAGCAATTCTGAGTTTCTGGAGCTTTCGGAGATGCATGATCTGAGTCCTTCCAAAGTGTCACCACTCTTAGATCTGAACTCTTCTGGGAACAATCACTCTAAGAGTGATTCTTTCACCCTCACTGGTGGCTCAAAGCAGCATTGTGAACTCACCGGTTTTTCTACCAAACTGGGGTGTGAGGCTCTCAGGAACTGGGTTTGTCCCTTTACTGACCAGCTCTAGACAGCTCTGCTTCTTGAGATCATTTATCTTTTTTTTTTTTTTTTTTGAGTAAGAGTCTCACTCTGTCGGCCAGCCTGGAGTGCAGGGGCACACACACGGACTCCACAGCCTCAACCTGCTGGGCTCAGGC
>CAUYQG010176592.1:0-10872 GCA_963574415.1 Tarsius wallacei
TGCTGCAATAAACATACATGTGCAGGTATCTTTTTTATAGAGTGATTTGTGTTCTTCAGGGTATATTCCCAGTAGGGGGATTGCGGGGTCATACGGGAGGTTGGTGTTTAGAGCTTTTAGGAATCGCCACACTGCTTTCCAAAGAGATTGCACTAGTTTACACTCCCACTAACAGTGTAGAAGTGTTCCCTTTTCGCCACACCCTCTCCAGCAACTGTTATTTTTTGAGTTATTGATAATTGCCATTCTGACTGGAGTTAGGTGGTATCTCAGTGTGGTTTTGATTTGCATCTCTCTGATGATTAGTGAGGGCGATGGGATTAATGGTGGTAAATATCTGTCTGGGGATGGGGAGACACCTCTTATCATCAAGGGTGCCTAAACGAAGCATTTTGGTATGCCTAACCCCTAACTGTACCCCACAAGACCATAATAAAAAAAAATTTTTAAAAAAAGGAGTACAGAAGAGGAAAATAATGGAGGAAGGTGGGGGTGTCAATAGGAAGTTAGAAAGAGAGAAGAGTGAGAGGGAAAACAGACATACATACCAACTAACAGGTGAAAAAGAGACACAAGGCCGGAGAGAAGTGAAAAAACACGCAAGGAAAATTCCCTAAAGAATACTGGTAGCTACACAAAGACAGACCAATAAAATCATACCTTTTGATGTGTTTTGCCTAACACAAACAGATAGTGTAAGTCAATAAGCAAACAAAAGTGAGCAAAACAAACAGTCAAAGTGTTAAAATCAAAACTCAAAATAAGAAATCAGACTAGCTCTGGAATTTTTCCTGAGTGTCTAAAGTCTCTTCAGCTCTGTCTCCAGCCTCTCCCCTTACTTTCATTGCAGACAGCTAAATTTTCTTCTTTTAGCCTACTGCCTGAGAAGTCTGTGATGCTTAGTTGCCTTTGTCTGATTCAGCATAGGGGAGGGGCTTTGTCTTCTGTTTAGCGACGTTACCTTAGGAACCGAGGTGGTGGCTGCTCATAGGTGGGCAGGGCAATGCAATTCTCTCCCTGGAGAATGGCCGAGATGGCAGTTTCACTTTCGCAGATCCTTTCTCTCTGCTCGTCTGGGTCCCTGGGCAATCCACTATGATGGACTGTGGTGGCGTGGGAGGCACTGGGGATCAGCTGCACAGCTGGGCACTGGATCCGGGGCACCACCAGTGGGCTGGGGTGGAGGAGGGGGTCGGGAGTTCCCTCCTCCAGAGCTAAGAGCCTCTGATCAGCACCTCCTCAAGATATGCTATTCCCTTACACAAGCATGGGGTCGCGCTGAGTGCCTCAGCCAGGGTGGGCCTAGATCTCCAGAGCTCCAGAGCTCCAAAACTCCAAAGGGCAGGAGGTGAGCAGCGAGAGTGGCCCTGGATCGGTCACAGGGTATTTCAGCCAGAAATGGAATCGGTATCTCTGAGGGGCGGGTGCCCAGAGCCTCCCTGGGTGACCAGCGGCTAGGTCTGGGTGAGACTATGTAGCCAGGGAGGGAGCCGAGACCCGAGACTCCCAAGTGCATGGGAGTCACGTATAGTGGAGCAGGGGCAGCCGGGCCACAATATCCGGCCCTGCATGGGACCAAGGGTCCCCGGGCCTCGGACCAGTGCGGCTGGCGGTGGGCAGGGGGATGGGGGAAGGAAAGCAAGAGTCTTTTTGGGAACTCACATTCAGAGAATCTCACAATTCCACCTATGCTGTCACCATCTTACTGGAACTCTGCACTTAAAATTTAAGACAGCTTAGTTGGGGCTTTGTGGTGACATAAGGAGGTATAATTTTAACTGTCAGGACAATGACACCTGATGAGTGTGAGGCATTTTGAGGAAAACTAACTCCCTAGTACTTACCCAGTAGACATAGTCACCCATATAGAGAAGTCCTAACCATGCAGGTATCTCAGGAAGTCTGCTGTCATTAGAAAGAGGGAGTTAATAATATTTGGCATCAGGTGTTCCTTTCCTTTTTTTTTTTTTGAGTTGGAGTCTCACTCCATCTCCCAGACTGGAGTGCAGTGGCCGCTCCAGGCCACTGCAGCCTCGACCCGCTGGGCTCCCGTGATCCTTCCACCTCAGCCTTCCGAGTAGCTGGAATTACAGGTGTGCACTACCACGCCCGGCTGATTTTTGATTTATTATAGAGATGAGGTCCCGCCAAGTTGCCCGGGCAGGCCTTGAACCCGTGGGCTCAGGCAATCCACTCACCTTGGCCTCCAAAAGTGCGGGATTACAGGCTGAGCCACTGAGCCCTGCCGTTAGGTGTTCCTTTCTAGTATCAAGATTGTACATGCACAGCAGTCTCCTAATGCTAAGGATCCTAGAAACAAAAGAAGGAGGCAGAAAAATCCAGTGTGTCTGTTTTGGGTGGTTTATTAGGGAATATTACAGATGGAATTATAGTGTTGGGTAGCTGCAACACGCAATTCTCAGCAGTTACTTCCCAGAACCAGGAATTATGTACCATCGGCAAAGAGTATACTTGCTCCCGCAAGACAATTAAAGGCAAATCCCTGGATCAGGCAAGAACACTACTCACATCATTGTGTATAACTTGTGTGACTTCAAGGTTGCTTTGTTTTTACACTAGGGATGGTACATCAAGTAGAAATCAGGAGGCATTTCCGGGACTAGAGCTAATCAGAAGTCAATACAGCAGATTAGCATCCATGATGGAGTCACTTTTGTCTCCACCACAACATAAAAACACATTATGTCAATGAATTTAATCAGCACTTCAACTTTCTGAGGAAAGTTCAGAGATTGAGAAATTTGCTCAAATACACGTGGCCAATGGTCTTTGGATTCTGACCGATATGTGTTCGATGCCAGAGGCCACATAATCCCTTCTTCTATTTCCATAGATGGCAATCACACAAATTACTGAAATTGCACTAGGGATGAGAAATAAAACTGCAGTATATTGATACAAATTTGAACATTCCAGAAGGACAGACGAGAATACTGGAGCTCGAGGTCAAGGCAGGAGCCTAATTAGTGGATCTAGGGGCAGATTCGTGGAGTCAACCAACTAGCAAAGGAGACATCATGAAAGAGGGTCTTGGGATTCAGCACAGACTGGACTTATTCCTCTTGTTAGAGCTCAGGGTTGGCTCTGTGAACAGGAAGCAGGGCTTAGATTTTGGGAGGCAGTTAACAATGCCACCATCAGGTGGGCAACTGTGTAAAGTTAGGGAAACAGGATCTGCTGTTAGCTGAGGGAGAACAATCAGTGCTGTAAAAGTCTCTCAGACAAAGAGTAGAATCAATACCTAAGCCAGTGTATAAAATTATGTGTAAGTGAATTGCCCGTGACCCTGGCTTTCAAGTCATCAGTTCCAAGGACTGATTACAGTTCACAAATTAAGTTCATATATTTGTGCATAGAGAGCTACCCGCAGTATATCATCTCTTCTGAGTCTCCAGGACGCTAAGATTTATGGCCACAGCTGCTTACAAGACACCACCACGTACCAGTGGTTATACTGCAGATGCAATGGTGTTGAGATAATGTTTTTAGGCTAAAATCTTCTCATTGATTTGTTTTCATTTCCTTTTTTATTATTAAATTGCTCAATAAACTCGCCATAGATTCTGAAGCATGTGCTGCTTTAACAATTTTAATTGTTAAAGACTTCTGAAGAAATTCGAAATTGCTTAGGTGGAAAGAGCCTATTAAGTTGCCTTTTAACTTCATTAAGGCAAAGACAATACAATATCATAGCAAATGATTACTTTTTTAAACTTGTGTTTTATGTAACATATATAGACACTCTTGTCTTGCCCCAAACCCATACTTTCAGTAATACATTTAAAAGGTTTATTTCTGAAAATAACTTTTTGAGGCAACTTCACTGGACAGTGTTCTGTGGGCAGTGTTCAAGGGGCTCTGGGATTGGGGTGAAAACTTCTACTGAATTTGAGCTGTGTCAATAGGCTCAGCACAAATTGTCGCTGGGACATGTTCTCATGACTATTTCTTCTTTGTTCCTTTTATTTAACAAACACCATCAAGTCTTCAAGGAAAGAAAAAGAGTAGAAACTCGACCTGTACTGATAATCATTGTTCTCCATTCAGTCCAGAGACTCCGGTGGATTTTTTGGTCCAGCAGATGGGAGAGCATCAATCCACCAGGCCATGTTCACAACATGGTAGCCTGGGATCCATCTTGAGAGTGGGCATCTATACGTCAATATGGAGTAGGATGGAGGGTTGACAGTATTTTTAAAGGGCCATTAGAATTAAGGTAAACTAAAAAAGACCCTTTAGAATCGCTATCTCTTTTTTTCTGGGCTCCTGTCTCTCTGATGAAACCAATCAGGAATGCTCATTAATTTAATTAAAATTAAAAAAAAAAAAACACTCCAGAGATAAGAATAGTATAGAAAAATGTTAAAATAGTTTGGAATATTATACTAGAATTTTTCTTGAGAAAAGTTTTTAATTCTAATTAAATAGAATGAATCTTAGTATTAGTTCATGTTTATATGTTGTGCAAGTTGGAACAAAGAAATGAAAAATTATACAGAGAACTGTATCAAGTAATTAGAGCTGTATCTGGTAGAAGTCCAGAGCTTTTGCTTAATTCTGTAACAGTGTCAATGTCACTTTCTTCTCAATCTGTATTGAGTATGACATAGTTGAGTTAGGTTAAATGTGTGGACCAGCAGTATTCTGTTTTATAGTAAATGTTTTCTTTCACAGTCTTTGTAACCTTAAGTGATAGATACTAATAACATCCCCATCTTACAGATGAGAAACACAAAAACCCAAAGAAAAAGGTAAGTTATAATAAAACAAATAAGAAACAGAACATTTGAAAACAGCATTTAGAGATTTTTGCTTTTCCCTGCTAACATGCTACAACCTCCCATTGACTTGAAGTGACTCCCCCCACACTCCAACTCTATGTGAATTTCTCTCAGGCCCCTGAACGCTTTCTCTCTTGCATTACAATAATCTGTGTGCACATTTTATCTCTTTGACAACAGGAATTACACCTCAATCATGTTTTTAACTACTCTACTGTCATTCATGTGTCACTTGTTGATGAATGGATAATGAAGAATATAATTTTTGAGAAAGTTTCAGAGAAAAAGTAAATGTGAGAAAAAAATCACAGCCAGAGTTAAAGATAATTCTTCAAAATGTTGAAAAGTAAAATAACTCTGGCTCAAGTTTATTGTTCATAAAAAATGACAATTAAGTACATGAACTTGCCTCCATGCACTTATGTTGGCAGCAATGTACAAACAACTCAGTAAGGTTTCATAACCTTTGTATGTCAGTGTCTCACAGCTGTGTTCGTGTTGACAGGTGGCTGTGTCTCGCTGAGTGGCATTCATTATTGTAGTTGCATGTTTTTGTGTGCCAACACAAGTATGTCAGAGCTTGAATTTAAGTAATGAACAAACATTAAATTTCTTGTTAAACCTGGCAAAAGTGGGAGTAAAATCAGGGACATGTTATTCCATTTATGGGGAAAATGTGTGAAGGAAACAGCAATGGATTAAACATTTTTCTGAGGGGTGAGAATGTGTCACGACTGAAGAGAGATCAGGAGATCAGTAATGAGTAGAACTGATGAAAACATTACAAACATTCATGGAACTATGTATCAAAAGTGTCAGCTGACTGTGAGAAGCAGAGCAGACTAAATAAACATCGATAGAGAAACAGGAGAAACTTAACTGAAAATCTTGGCATGAGAAAGTTGTGTGCAAAAATGGTCCCAAAGGAGCTCTCGCATCACAACAGTGCGCCCTCACACAGCAGTGTCTGTGAGGGAGTCTCACCTAAAAAAAAAAAATGCCTTTTTTTAAACCAATGATAAAGGGAATATTGAATAGAAGATATTTTGATGACATCAACGGTAATGACATCAAGGTCTGTCTGCAGTTTAACTAATAGTTTGGACTAATGTCAAATGTTCTAGTTTTGAAAATGTACTACAGTTATGTAAGAAAGTTTATCAGAGAAAGTAGGATAAAAAATACACAGGTCTCTGTACTATTTTTGTTCTTGTGAGTCTTAAATTATTTAAAAGAAAAAGTTAAAAAAATATAAATTCTCTATCTAGAGATAAAACTTGTTAACAATTTTTCAATAACTTTCTAGAATATAAACAAATTTATCAGGGCCTCTTCTTCAGAATTTCAGTCATGCATTGCTTAACAACAGGAGTTCGTTCTGAGAACTGCATCATTAGGTGATTTCATTGCTGTGTGAACATCATAATGTGCATTCACAGAAACTTATACGGTAGAGCCTACTACACACCTAGGCTATTGTTTCCAGTTTACAAACCTGTCCAGTTCGTGACTGTACTAAATATTAGGCAACTGTAACACAGTGGTAAATACTTGCACATCTAAACATACAAAAGCTACATTATATAGTAATGTCTCAGATCTTCCCGTTCACTTATCACTCACTCAGAGTGAATGGGAAGGTCTGGGACATTACTGTATAATACTGTATAGACTTTATAAACACTGGACACAAGTTACACTACAGTTATGAAAATATTTTTCTTTCTTCAGTAATAAATTCTACTTTACTTGCAGTAATACTTTTTAAATTTATAAGCTTTCAAAATTTTTAATTTTTTATTTCTTTCATTAATAACACCTAGCTTAAAACTCAAACCCATTGTATTACTATACAAAAATACTTTTTCTTGACTGGATGTGGTGGCTCATGCCTGTTATCTCACTTTGTAAGACTGTGGCAGGTGGATTGCTTGTGCCCAGGAGTTGGAGACCAGTCTGAGCAACATAATGAAACACACTCTCTCTCAAAAAAAAAAGTTAGTCAGGCATGGTGGCACATGCCTGTAGTCCCAGCTACTTAGGATGCTGAGAGGGTGGAAGGATCCTGTGAACCCAGAAAGTCGGGGCTACTCTGATCGCGCTACTGCACTCCAGTCTGAGTAACAGAGACCCCCAATTCAAAAACAAAACAAAACAAAACAAAACTTTTTTGTATGTCCTTATTCTACAAACGTTTTCTATCTTGAAAATTCTTATTTTGTTTTATTTCACTTTTTAAATGTTTTTGTTAAAAACGAAGATACACACATACACATTCACACACACACACATATGAGTTTAGGCCCACACGGGACCAGAATTGTCAAAATCATTGTCTTCCACCCCCATGTCTTGCCCCACTGGATGGTCTTCAGGGGTAATAACACACATGGAGCTGTCGTCTCCTGTGAAAACTGTGTGTTCTTCTGAAAAGCCTTCTGAAGGACCTGCCTAAGGCTGTTTCAAAATTAATATTTTCTTTCATAAGTAGGAGCACCCTCTAAAATCATGATAGAAAGTATAGTATAGTAAATACATAAGCCAGTAACATCATCATTACCAAGTATTATGTACCATACATAATTGTTAGACATGTGATTGGCAGCCCAGTAGCTGTGCTTACACTGGCACCATGACAGACACATGAATAACGCATTGTACTACAACATTATGATGGTTGCAATGTCACTAGGTCATAGGAATTTCTCAGCTCCATTATCATCTTAGGGAACCACTTTCTTAAATGTAGTCAGTCATTAACCAAAATGTCATGCAGCGCTTTACTGTACACAAGTTTGAGCGGAGTTCTAGAATCTCGTTTTAGAGATACGTGTGCTTCTCTACCTATTCAGCTACCTACTTGCCTACAGTGAAAAAAGTAAATTTATATACTTTGATAAAGAGAGATCTGCAATAAAAATGTTGCCAGGCTTGGTGGCTCGGTGGCTCAGCCAATAATCCCAGCACTTTGGGAGGCCGAGGCGAGTAGATTGCCTGAGCTTGTGGGATTAGGACCAGCCTGGGCAACTTGGCAAGACCTTGTCTCTACAATAAACAAAAAATTAGCCAGGCGTGGTAGCGCACACCTGTAGTTCCGATTACTTGGAAGGCTGAGGCGGAAGGATTGCCGAAGCCCAACAGGTTGACAATGCGGGGGTGGCCATGAGTGTGCCACTGCACTCCAGCCTGGGCGGCAGAGTGAGACTCCAACTCAAAAAAAAAATTAATGTTCAAAGAATAAGAGTAGTGTACTGGTACACAATTAAAAGTTTCCCTATCAAATAGACTACATTTTCAACAGGATTTTTGGGGGGAATTTACATTTTTCTTTCAACTTCAAAAAGGCCTAAGTGACACTGTTCCAAAGTGAACTCTTTGGGGAAATGACAGGAAAGAGAGACTTCCAATTTGTAATTTGTGATATAATATGCTGTCTTATGCTTTCACAAGATGGTGTTATTTGTTGCTTCTGTTTTCTACTAGTGTGTTTCTTCAACTTTTCCAGTGTAGGTTTTCTTTTATTCCAGTTAATGCCTACATTTGGTTCTATAAAATAAAAATGTGTCTTATGTTTTCATCCTTTTATAATAAATTCTGGGGTACTTTCACATGTTTGTTACATGGACATAGTGTGTAGTTTTGAGATTGTGCCTCAGGTGGCCCACGTGAATTTTTAAACAACAAATCCAGTCTTATTTATTTCTACATATCTTTCTTTTTTTTTTTTTTTTGAGTTGGAGTCTCAATCTGTCACCCAGACTGGAGTGCAGTGGCCGCTCCCGGCCACCGCAGCCTTGACCTCCTGGCCTCCGGCGATCCTTCCACCTCAGCCTTCCAAGTAGCTGGAATTACAGGCACGTGCTACCATGCCCAGCTGATTTTTTGATTTATTGTAGAGATGAGGTCTCGCCAAGTTGCCCACGCGGGTCTCGAACCCGCGGGCTCAGGCAATCCACCCACCTCAGCCTCCCAAAGTGCGGGATTACAGGCTGAGCAACCGAGCCCGGCTTATTTCTACATATCTTTATGCCACATGGCAGTGAATGTAGAAAGAGTTGTCTGTGGTTTGCTTACAGATAATCCCTTTCCTTTCTCTATATTGTGTAGGACAAATAATTCAGTGAGATAGAAATAGAGAGGAACCTAGAAGGATATATTCTATAACCCAATCATAGGAAAAATAGTATTCTTTTCTGGAAATTCTCAGGAGCAATATCCTCGAATGGAGGATATTTACCAGGGAGCCTCTGGTAAATATTTTTCTTCTAACCTGAGCATACATTATGTCCACAGTTCCTAAGTGAGGTGTCTGAGGTTACTGCTCCACTTTCTGTAGGATAGCTGTCTTTCATCACAGAGGAATACTGAGTTAAATTCACATATCTTGGAAGTAACATTCACGAGCACTAGGGGAGACTGGCCTCTGGGACTTTGGTTTGCCAAGATCTGCAAAGAAAGCCAGATTCCTAACGTGACATCAAATACACTACTGCTGACTTTCAGACATGAGATGGAAGACAACGAAGCCCAGCCTGGTAAAATGGTGATTAAAGGCCTTTTTTCTATTTTTGTAATTAGTCTAAGTCTTCCTAATTACATTTTTCGGTAGCGTGACTGGAACAGAACTTAGATTTATATGTAATGAGTATTTCTTGCACAGCTGAGTTTGTAGAATGAAGATTCTAACTGCACATTTATTAAAATAAAGTGACTGTATATATCCTACTGCAGTGAACTACTAAACTGTCAGAAGAGGTAACATTTGACTGAGAGTGAGACAACGTTGTTAGTGGAGTAAACTCCAGTTTCTTTTGTGAACTTCATTCTTTTACATTCTGTTGATAACTCTAAAAGCTTTAGAATGTCTCTCATTCCTGGTCAGTGCTATTACGTGCAATTTGATATTGTATACTATACAATTGTAATGTTACTCTATGAGCTTGAACCTGAATTTTTGTCATCCAGCTGTTTTTGTCACCAAGACAAAAGATCTCAGAGTTTATGTATCAGTGATGTTACCACATTACCATCACTGGTGCTAATGATGACATGTTTGATTAGATGTTTTTTGAAGCTCTTTTTACTGTTATGACACTCAAAAGACAGTTCCCCTAGGAGCAAACGAAAATAAGACAGGAGGATGGAAAAACACGATTGCATTTTCTTAGCCAATTACATTTTCCTTTTGATGTAAATTTGTTTTGGCAAAGTCTATGCATAGTTCTATATTTGTTAAATTAATTTCTAACTTTATAGTTTATATGTCAATAATTATGAAAGGCTATTCTGCTAACAAGTATGAAAAATCTACATCTTTTTTATGGCACACATTGTTGAAATTATAATTTCTTCTTAATGTCTTTGGTTGAAAATAAGGGTTCTTTATGAAATAAAATAGGTGATTTTACAATTACATAGTTAAGAGATAGGGGAAATTCGTTGGGCTTTGATAGGCTTTCAAAGATGTAGACATGTTGGTTTACTTGGTCTGCATGATGACTAACCACCGATTGTTTTGCAATGTGTATACAGTTAAGTAAAATATTTTTCTTTCTAAATAGCTTGTACATTGTACGTACAGTTACTTTTTGCAGTCCCCAAAACACAACCACTGTGAATACACACACACACACACACACACACACACACAGGTATGGGTGTATATATAGCAATAAATATGTTTAATTGTATATATATATATATATATGTATATATATTTTTTTGAGTTGGTGTCTCACTCCGTCACCCAGACTGGAGTGCAGTGGCTGCTCCCGGCCACCACAGCCTCGACCTGCTGGGCTCCGGCGATCCTTCCGCCTCAGCCTTCCGAGTAGCCAGAACTACAGGCGTGCGCTACCACGCACGGCTAATTTTTTTTTTATTTATTGTAGAGATGAGGTTTCGCCTGCCCAGGCGGGTCTTGAACCCGCGGGCTCAGGCAATCCACTCACCTCAGCCTCCCAAGGCGCGGGATTACAGGCTGAGCCACCGAGCCCGGCTTATTGTATATATTATAAATATATGTAAAATATTAAGGTAAAGATCAATCTCATATTGTTACTGGAAGCTA
>CAUYQG010176594.1:0-18875 GCA_963574415.1 Tarsius wallacei
AAAAATGTATTGAACTCACTTGATGCAGGCACTATGTTAAGTGCCAAGGATATAAAAATGTCTCCTGCAGTCCTTGAAAAATTTCACTAGCCTAACAGGAGGAGTAACAGTTATCTAAGACAAATAACTACAGCACAACGAGATTTTATGTCTAAGGCTCAGGGGCCACAGAAAGCATCATCAATATAGCACCAGAATCTTTAAGGTTTAAGAGTGGATCTCAAGGTGGCTGGTTGGGAAGAAAAGATTTCAGGCAGACGCTACTCCAAGGACAGCTCAGGGTCCAGAAAGTACAAATGCGTCTGGTGAACTTAATGTTGCTTAAGTATATGAGATTATGATTGGCTTTTACTTTAATCTTTATGCTTTGGGTATTTTCCAAATGCCATGTGATAAACTTTTATCATTCATATAATCAAAAGAGAACAGAGCTGATGCTCAAAAAAGAATCAAAGAAAAGTTGGGAACTGAGATCCTGCATGAGTTTGGGTTTTTCTCTAGGCAACGCTGAGAGTCAATAGAATTTTTTAAAAATGAAACTTGGATGGTCACAGTTGAAATTTAATAGGTACAGTTGACATCAGTGACAAGACAAGTGGCAATAATTCGCGGAAGCTATGAGGGATTTATTATTGACTAGATTTATGAACCAAATGTAGAAACATCTTATTTAATCTTTAATGCCAAAAATTACTTCTGAAAGACTACTTAGAATATTCCTTTAAAATTTCCAAATGTCTCTTAATTTGGGTCTCTATCCCAATATAGTTAGAATGTTGAGTATTAATCTTTAATGTGGAGTAAAGATTATCTAGTAAAATCTAGTTCCTTTTATTCTTGAGGATATATTTCATTTAAGAATATGAAGCCCATCATTCATTAATGTATACTGAAAAAATCTGCAAACCCATGATGTACAACAGAGCATTGTTTAAAGAGTACCTCCTGGTTCATATTCATATGCAACAACTTCTCTACATGATAAACATCTGCTCAGTGGTGGTGAGATGACCTTGGCCATCAACAGAGCCTGAGTGGTTATTTAGACTCTATTTATCCGAAAACTCAATAATGAAATGTGCAGCATCAGTGGTTATAAACGAAAGCTTGTCTTTAAGCAATCTATTTGGAAATTCAGAATTATTTTTGAAAAAAATGCTATTTTCACAAAGACGTCCTGGTAAGAATGATGTAGGATAGCATTAAAGTACTTTTATTTCTTATGAGTGACTCCAATTTACTTGGTTTTAACAAACAATTGGCAGTTGAAGGAATCTGGAATAAATATAAATACAGGAAAACCATAGGAATCTCTAAAGTTATTCCCCTGCTTTCATAATAGACAAGCTACAGCATATATTAAAATTCACGATCATGGGAAGTGAAAAGAACATTTTGAAGCACCAGAGATTTCAAGAGAAGTTAAGTTTGTGATGGGAACTAACCAGGGCTGCTGGTTTCTTGAATGGAGTAGGTGAAGTGTTGCAGAGATAATATGCATCGCTTCCAGTGGAAGGAACTAAATGAGTCATTATGAAGACACTCATTACTGGCTGTTTCACTTAATGGCTCCATGAAAAGATGTATCAAGGGCTACAAACTTTGTGACCAATGAGAGAGTGGAGAAATAATGAGGTAAACTTGCCCAATCTTTAGGCAGATAAAAATTCCAATAAGCCACAGTAGGGGGTGAGTGTTTGGGGTTGTACGTTCCTTGGTTCCAGGTGCCAAGGGTTTTCTAAAGCCTGATTGAAACCAGGAAATGAGAGAGGGGGAGAAAGAGAGGGAGGGAGGGAAGGAGGGAAAGAAAGAGAGAGAAAGAGAGAGAGAGAGGGACTATTAGTAATACAATTTTATTCCTTATAGAAAGCATGTTTCAATGTTCTTGTCACATACTTGTTTAGACACTATTGAGTGTTATGTTTCTGTAAAACATTTCAAAGGCTGATGGAAGTTGTACATTTCACGAATTATGAAATAGTACACTGTGCACTCTCTAATAACAGATGTAATAAATGTATTTTGACGTTTATTTAAAAACAGTGCTCCTTCTCTTGACACTGTAATGTAAAGAGGTAGAGTGGGAGCCCATTAGACATATGTATTTGTTCTCATTCACGTAAATCCCAAAATCAATTATTTAAGTGGAGTAAGAGGATTAAGTGACACATCAAGCCACATACATCACAGAGGACTTGATTTTAAAAATCCGAACCCACCCCAATTAATCACGCATTAAATTCAACCTCAGCCATCTCCGGGGATCACGAGTCTACACAAACCCTCCCTCATCTTCTCTAACTTCTGATAGTGTTAAAACTCATCCTGATATTTAACCTAAATCTGCCCTACTGCAGTGTAAGCCTATTACGTCTTGTTTTGTCCCCATTGACTAATGAGAATAATTGGTCCCCATCCTCTTTATAATATCCCTTTATGTGGGAGTAAAATAGTTATTATGTCTCCCTCAGGTCTTCTTTTCTGTAGATTGAATGTGTCCAGTTCTTTTAACCTTTTCTCATGGGTCACATTTTCTAAACCTTTTATCATTTCTGATGCTCCCTTCAGAACTCCCTCTAATTTGTTCTGTATGTGAAAGGCGGGATGCCCAAACCAAGGCTTCAAATGGAGCCTGTCCAGTTCAAGTCAAACTGAATAATTGCCTAGCTTGGTTTAAACGCACACCTCTTAACATAAACCGCTACCGTCCAGCTTTTCTTGGCAGACAGATCTATTTGCTGGCATTTTATTGCATCCTCCATTCCAACAGTCCACCTGGAGAGGGGAATTAATTGCCTTTTCTCTGATGAATCTTCAGATTCTTCTCAATAGGGAATATACTTGCTGGAACCGTTTCACTAGCAGGGCCCTTGTTTTGGTGGCATGTTTCTTCAGATTAAGCTCCTTAGTGGAGTACCAAACTTTTGTTTCCCAAATTAAATATTAAAGCGAATTCACCTGGTGTGCCTTTAAAACAAATGGATTTGATTTTTTTTTTTTTTTGGAGCAGTTTTACGTTCACGGCAAAATTGAGCAAAAAAGTACAGAGATTTCTCATATACCTTCTCCCCTCACACATGGGCAGCCTCCCCCCACTGTCAACATACCCACCAGAGCATTATCACCCAAAGTCCAGAATTTACATTAGGGTTCACTGGGTCTTGTACAGTCTGTTACAAATTTGTTTGGATGAAGGTATGATGGCATGCATCAGTCATTATAATATCCTACAGAGTAATTTCACTGCCTGAAAATCCTCTGTGCTCTGCCTATTGATCCCTCCCTCCCACAAACTTCTAGAAAACACTTATCTTTTTAATGACTTCGTAGTTTTGCCTTTTCCAGACTGTCATGCAGTTGGAGTCATACAGTATGTAGCCTTCTCGCATAAAGCCTTTTTTTAATTCTAAAAAAATATATATATTGTCCTCAGTGATGTTCACTAGAAAGAGGGGATATTTTTATGTAACCTGGGTGCAAATGCAGAAAACTGAAAGTTTCACCCCAATCCTACTGTAGACGATTTCAGCTCTGGGTTTCTAGGTGGAAACTCTGCCTCAGTCTCTTCATGTGTGCATTCCTAAAGTAGAATCAGTTCATTTTAATGCTTAAAATTTTCATTCCAATCGCAGCATAAATGACAAATGCTCCATCATCAACCATACCTCTTAAGTATTATGATTTCTGTCTCAGTAGTCACTTTTAAATTTGAAAACAAAAGGGCCAAAATGTATCTTCCCTTCTTTTTTCATAAAATAAAATGTGAAATCACCTTCACAATTATAAGGAATTATAACCCTAAAAAAAAAAATTTCTTGTAATTTTTTCCTAAATTCCTGACCCACAGAATCTGCATGCATCATAAAATGGTTATTTTTAAGGGTTGAATTTTAGAGTAATTTGCTAGAGAGCCATAGATCACTGCAAAATTTACCTAACAGTTTTGAAGAGTGTGAGTCTAGGCAAGATGAAGAGATGTTAAAATTAGGGCATTGCAATTTGCTGGCTAGCTGGCACAACTTTCTCTAGTAATAAATACACAGCACGAGCTTGTAGGGTAAGATGGTGCCTGTATATGTGTGTGAATATTTAACTTGCCTCAGTATCTATGAAACTATTCTGAAGGACAGAAATGAAACAAAAACCCCAAGCATATTACAGCATCCTAAAATACACATATTTTTTAATGAAACATTTTATTCCTTTTAACTATCAACACCTAAAGATAATTTAAGTACACATCTCATTTTCCAAAAGCTTTCTTCCTTGAGTTTAAACGTTAGCAGTTGGCAACAATACTTCTCACTCTTCAGACACCTGGATTCAGAGTCTCATGCTAGTATGAAATACCATTATATATTTTTTTCTAACAGAAATTGCCTCTGTTGACACAATGCAATTAGTCTGAAAACAAAGAACAAAGTTCACATCTTAGTGTGGAGAACACTGACTCTCTCAGTTGCCACATGCTGTCTCTGAAAGCTGCCTTTGTTTTACTTCTTCCTAATACCTTGTAAGACAGGATGAAAAGTTGGCAAATTGTATGCCGAGATGTTATTCATTCGCGAGTTAACTTTCTGCATTCCTTCCTCTTTCCTTCCTGGAGAATGCTGCCAGCTCAGGTCAACACTCTAGCTCGCTGATTCTCCAGGAGACGATTCCTGGTCCCTTTCTCACCCATCTGATGATTCATCAGAAAATTTTCTCTTCTCCTTTCTTTTCTTTAACGATGAAAATACGATGCAAAGCAAGGCAAGGTGTAAAAAGACGTTTTCTTCTCCTGTCTGATTTTTGTGTCATGAGGTTTTGGTTTCCAAGCAATGAAATCCCTTTTCCCCTTTCGTTCTCTTTCTTTCTTTCTTTTTTTGTCCCCCCAGACGTTTCTGTTCGGGCATTGCTGTAACTGAGCTAAATGCCAAACGAGCTCCCTGCTGTGTGTGGCCGTCCACATGCCACCCATCCCCTGGCCACGGAGAGTCGAGCTATTTAATTTTGGAAATGACATTTCTTCACAGTTCTTCCAAGATAGCAATTTATGTCAATCATCCGGGAACCCCTTCTGCCAATGACAGTGTCAATGGACTTGAATTTCCTATTGACTTTGGGGTGAGAGGGCTATCTCTTTGACTCTTCTGAGTGGTACCTTTCACTATCACATAAAAAAGTTTACTTCCCAAGGAATTTTCCTTGTGATCTCAAACCTAATCTGACCTTCCTTTTTTAGTCTCAGTGAAAAAGAGAACATTTTACAGTGTTTTATTGCCCGGACGCATGAGTCTAGTTTGACTTATTCCATCTTGGACTCCTATGATCTTATTCTAGAGAAACTCAATTATCACTCAGGGAAGAGGGAAAAGTGACCAAGACACATAGATTTAGGAGTGTCAGTATACTGTTGCCTCCCTAGATGTGAAAATAAACCTGCAAGATGATTTTACATATGTCAGCTCTAAAAAACTGTTTCGTTCATACAAATAAAAAGATGTGTCTCTTCATTAGCATTGTTGTGAAGCTTTGAGAAAAATGTGTATGCTTCTTGGGGATGGAAGAGGATTCTATTTAAATTCCTGTCTCCCCTCCCAAATGTGTAGCTGGGCTTCTGAGTGTCACTCAGGCAAATCAAACATCCTGTATCTGAAAGGACGCGGGTAAGGTTAACCGCTGGAATATTATTGAGAAAAAAAACAATTTGGACAATATTTACTCTCTTCTACTTCATTTAAAGACATAAGTGACCTGAATATATTTATTTTGCAAATAGTTCACAGATTCTGTTGCAAAGTGGTAAGAAAAGTTATTGTCACTCAGAAGGAGATGGTTTGACCTTCCTTTTACAGTCTGGGGTAAATGGAAGTAAGTGAGATGGGGGTTACTCTGCCTGTGTGTCAAATTCCCCATTCCCCGGGGACAGAAAAGCTCTCCTAGGCAAGCTTCCTGTAGCCACCGTCCCAGGGAGGGGGGCGGTGGGAGGCCTTCTCCCTACCCCTTTTCCAGCACCTGCCTCATGAAAGACACAAAGGCTGCCTGCCCCCTAACAGATCACCCTGCCCTGAAAGAAACCTCCATTTCTCCCCATTGGGACAAGAGCCGGGCAGGTCTTGACCACGGCTGTCCTCACCCAGGGCTCGCCCTGGGCCGTCGCCATGACCCCTTCTGCACCCCAGGTTGTGTCTTTCTCTCTCAGAACAGACTGTGTCTCCTTTCTTTTTCCTCTCCTTCTCCCCAGAGCCACTTCTAAGCTTGTGGTCCCCGGATTTAAAAGATACAAGTCTCAAAACTGTGTCATCATCCAGCTTTTATTAGTACTCCTCTGGTTGGTTAACATTAAACAATATGATGGTATTTTAACTCTTATTTGTCTCCCACGTCTCCTGGGCATAACCGAGAAAGAGTAAATGGTAGAACTCTGTTAACAAAAATCACATTTCTCCTCAATAGGAGCCATGTGTTTTAGAAGCAGTGATTGTTCATATGTGTTGTGTACGCATGAACTCAGAACACATGTAAAATCACAGGCAAAGTTTGACCCTGCCCATATTCTGCAAATCATTCTCTGCTTTCTTTAAAAGAAGAATATTCTGATGACAAAATCTTCATGAATCCCATTGCCTTGAGGCCGCTCAAAATTGCCTCCTTCAGAGCAAGAGCTATGTATACCCTTCACAGACTCACTCACTGCGTTGCTAATGCAAAATTCATTATTAAATGTTTGGTTTTTCCAGTCAAAATTTTGGTTTGAGGGTTTAGGATGGCAAATAAAAACTCTGCCTTCCCCTTCTGGTTTCACCTCTACTAAGAAATCAGACACAGGAGACAGAAATGCAAATGAAAATATTAGCTGTTACTTCTAAACTGCTACGGCTTAGAAGGGCACACCCTCTCCAACTCAGTCATTTTAGGGTCAGGGTCCACACGGGCAAAGCCTGCTGCTATGAGCCTGCCAAAAGCCCAGAAATGACCAAAAGGCACTGAGCCGGGGACAGGTGGAACCAACAGAGAGCAGGTTGTGTGCGCCCACCCACTCAGCTTGTTCTCCCAAACTCTCTGCTCATGTAAGTCTATCCTACCCAACCAGCTAGATGCTGGAAATGTTTCTACTGTATTTTCCCATCCTGGCAAAGTGAAACAAAAATGCTCTTCTCTCTGTGGAAACACATCATCTGAATGTCTGTGTCCCCCAAAAGTCATATGTGGAAATCTTCACCTCCAAGCTGATAGTATTTGGAGATGGAACCTCTGGAAGGTGATTAGGTCTTGAGGGAGAAGCCCTCATGACTGGGATTGGTGTCCTTATCAAAAAAGATCCAGAGCTCCCTTGCCACTTCTACCATGTGAGGACACAACATGAAGGCACCATCTATGAACCAGGAATTGAGTCCTCACCAGACACCGGATCTGCCAGTGCCATGATCATGGATTTCCAGGTTCCGGAACTGTGAGAAATGTTTATTTGTTGTTCATAAGCCACTCGGTGGATGGCATTTTGTGATAGCGGTCTGAGTGGCCTAAGACGTTTCTCAAACATCCCTGGGAGAAAAAATCAAAATTAGATGGCACCTGTAACATGCTTTTCAGTGTCTGCCACACAATAAGCTCTCAATTTGTATTCCTTTGATTGTTGTTACGGTTGCTCTAGATGAAAGTCAATAACACCTTCAGATTCCAAAGCATTATTTGCTAAAAAAAATAATAATAATAATCTACTCAGCATTTTGAAAACGCTACTAAGTTTATTAAAAATGCTTTATATTCCTTTAATGAGAGCTGTTGGAGAAAGGCTGATGAGAGTCAGGGGAACAACTCCCTGGGCAAGGAAACCTCCCCCACTTGATGTCTGTGTCTTCTCCTCCATGATTTATTGTTTCCATGGGCCAGAAGCACAAAACATTTTTGTTTCATTTAATAACGTGGCGTCTCTTATAAACAGACATAAAGACTCCTATCCCGGTCACTGTACCCGGAAGTATCCGTTTCGGGGGTTTGAAGACAAGATATCCGGACTGCAGGCCCCTCCACTTCAGTGGGGCTTGCACGTAGGGCAGTTTGGGGGTGACCATGAAGAAAGTCTGCAGCTCATCACAGTGAGTAAGCAAAGGTGTGCCGTGGCCATGTGTACACAGAAGAATAACTTTGCCCAGCTGCATTCCAGATGAACATTCCAGGATGTCTGCGGAATGAAGAGTTGTATTTCTACCAACAATGTTTCAAGTACTATACTGCTATGTGCTGCATATGATAGAAAGCAGTTAAAAGTCACAGCTACTTTGTAAGAAAAATGTCATTACCCTTATTTTATAGATACAAACGGAGTCCCTGAGAAGGAAACTGACTTCCTAATGGTACAAGATAGTAAGGTAATACGGACGGTTCAAGTTCATGACTACGTAAACACAAAACCAGGTTTAATTTTTATTTTTTTCTTTTGCACCAAGACGGCCTTCTTTCGGAGGCAAAAATACTTGGTTGTTTTTGTTTTTGTTTTAGCTGAGGGGGTGTTTCTGATGTCTGATGTCTCATGTCTCATGAAACTCACACTTTGCAATAAACTAGGTATCAGGAATGAGCCATCCCTCTTGATGAGTGCAACATAGCAGCATGCACTGAGAGCTGCGGGGAGGGGTAGAGATGGGGCAGGCCATGGGAAGACACCTACAGAAATATGCAGGCTTTATGCAGGTGACTGGTGTTCCTGAGGGAAGAGGGAGTGTCATTCATCCGAAAGCAGGGGTAGCTAGCACAGGAACAGAGGTTACTGAGGCAGAGGGACCAGTGTGGCACTGGGTAAAAGAGCATCTGAGATGTGTGGAGAACTAGAAGCAGCTCAGTAGAACCATTGCCTGGAAGAGCAGCAGGAATGAGTGTCCCATCCACTTGCTGAGGGATGTTGTTTTGGCCTGTAGGCAATGAGGAATCATTGCGGTGTTTAAGCTTACCTGGGCTGCAATGGTTGTGTCATGGAAACTAGAGACAGAGAGAAAAGGTGGAATCTCTGCTGTCAGAGACTATTGTGAGAGATGATGGTGACAGCTGTCTCTCCTAGTGCTAGAATCTTTTCAGGAGGAACATGTATATCCAGCCGGACTCATTCACCTTTAAACTGGGTTAAGTTGCTGTCCATGCCAAAGAAGCACTAATGAAAGAGGTCATGTATAATTATGGTCACAATTTAAAGTCATGTAAATCAAACAGGTAAGATTCTTTGAAGCTGATTGACAACTGATAGCACCAAGTAATAAATTCCTTAGATAGCTGGAGAATATCAATACTTCTAGAGCAACCTGGGGCAATAAATGAAAGAAACCTTGTTTCTAAAGGTGGTCACTTCATCCTTCTAGAATAACTTTTGTTTATGTGGGAACTCCTGATTCCAGCTTTCTGAATCTGATCTGGAATAGGGGCATTGTTTGGGCTTCACAGTTCTTTCATTAAGGTGGTTTGGCCGAGCAAAATCCCAGGCAAATTCTGTTTCAAATTCCCTTGGCCTTCACGGAAGCCATCAATTTAAGCTACCTTCTGTCTGCATTTCCCCTGCCAACAATTTGCTGCTTGATCATTGTTTCTAATTGCTAAAGTGACCCTTAACTATGGCTGCTAGAGAATTCTCTGGTTCCCTCAAATCAGTAGAGAAATCCTAGAACAGTGGGATTTTTTTTTTAGTAGCCTTGTGCTCTGTGCAAATTCTTAGGTAGCTGCATTTTCTCATGCTTCAAATAAGCAGTCTGCAAAATGCTGGTGATGTGTCATGAGAGAAGGAGGTGTAGCTATGAGGACAAGATGCTGTCCATAAAGACCTGTGTGTACTGCTAAAGATTATCCCTTACAGCAGCGAGGAGCAGCGTTTTTTGCTGTTACTGTCCAGAGTGCTTTGGGAGAAGTCTGTACTAGAGTGCCCAGAAAGGAACATAACTTATTTGTGTGTACATTCGTTAAGTTATATTATCTGAAAAGTTAAGCATATGAGCTTATAGAATTATCACCTGCACGGTGAAGCTCAGTGTAGAAACGCTGACTCCCATAGCAAGAAGGGAAAAGAAAGATTCAGTCTGATCCTTTTGCATCGAGGCTCTCGTGACTCTGCCCTGTTTTCTCTCCTCAGTTTCTCAGGCTTCTTAGTGTGTCATGGAGGAAGGCCCCAGAAGGCTCAGAGGTCCTGGGCTCCGCTTCAGTTGAACAGAGAAGCTGCTTTTTGATGGTGGTTGTTTAACTTCTCAAGAAGAGATTATGTGGGTTGAACATGCATGGAAGCATTCACGTATTCATGAATGTATTCATTTATTCACCATCTACCACACATCTTCCGTACATGAGGAACCACTAGGACTCCGAGGGGCACTAGGTCCACAAATCTTGGCTCTGTGCTCAGGGGACACTTGATGACAGAACAGAGGGAGCAGACGTGGGAGCATCTAATTGACATACAACACGATCATGTTTGTAATCGAGCTATGAACTGACTGCTGTGACAGGGTGGCACAAGGAGCAACCAGTGGCAGGGAATCAGGTTGGGCTTCAGTAGAGTGTGATCTTTGAGCTGCAGGTCTTCTGTGGTTTGTCCCCACCAAATCTCGTGTTGAAATATGATCCCCCACGGTGGGGGGGTGGAAAGCAGGGTCGAGGGGGCGACATGTGGATCATGGGGCGTACTTCCCTGGTGAATGTCTTGCCGCCAGTCTCACGACAGTGAGTTGCACTCTCACGAGGCTAGATTAGTTTCCACAGGAATGAGTTCGTTTACCCGAGAATGGGTTGTTCTGAAACGCAGGGCTCTCCTTGGGGTTTGCTCCCTCCCGTGTGTCCACTTCCCCTTTGACCTTTGTCCAAGTTATGACCCAGCCCAAAAGTCCCACCAGAAGCTGAGCAGATGTGGCACCATGCCCCTTGGACTTCCCAGCCTGTAGAACCACAAGGTAAACAAACCTCTTTTCTTTATAAATTTCTCAGTCTTGGGTATTCTGCTATAAGGCGAGGACTTATAAGATGGACTAAGACAGGGTCAAATGTACTTCACATTGTGCAATCACTGTAACTGATTAAAGGAACGGTATTGGAAATTGGTGTTCATTTCAGTAGACACATATGTGGATACATAATTGCGGTCAATATATAACCATAAACCGTCAGTGGAAAATACCACAGAGAAAATAAGTTTTCTGTTATCTAAATTTTATATTTAGTTAAAAGCTATATAGCTTATATATTTTAAAAGCTTATTTAGCTTTCCCAAACAACAAACATTTTCTTCTTAAGTGTATGAAACATTCTCAAACATGGATTACAAATATTCAGAGACGCTTTTTTATTTAGAATCCAAATTGAGCTCAAAACAGAGACATAAAAACATATATCTGCACATCTAGAGATTTTCTGTAATTAAAAATATTTGCTACCTAATGTCAATAACTTATTGTTAAGGTTAATATTTTATCACAGGATTGGGACAATTCCAGTTTAACATTTATAATCATGGAATTTTGAAGGACCTTAGGAAAGAATTAAAATGAGGTTAAATTCAGTAGACTGTTAATGTCAAATATATTTGACTAAATAGAAAAACTTATTACTTCTGTATTTTATAAATAGTGGCAGAATAAGCAAAAGTATTCATTATCTCCTCCCTACCTATTTCACTTCCATTTTCCTCCGTCTCAGGTAAAGGTCATTCAACCCCTCCAGTTGTTCAGGTCAAAAATGTGCATTCTTTTTGGATTTCCCTCATTCTTGCCCTTCCCACAGCCAATTCATCAGTAAATCCTGCAAACTTTGTCTTCAAAATATGAGTGACCTGTCTACTACCCACCAGGCTGTCAGATCATGCCATTCCTCCACTCACCCATCGGATGGCTCCTGCCTACACACAAGTCCTTATGAAGACAGGCAGGTCCCGTGTCATTTCTCTGCCTGAGCCTCCTAACATATCTCTCCTCACTTATACTGATCACTGCTCTAGGCATACTGATCCACTTGCTGTGTGTGTGTGTGTGTGTGTGTGTGTGTGTGTGTGTGTGTGTGTTTCAACTTAGACCCTCCATCCCTAGTTTGGGGACATTTTCTGTCTGGTGCACTTTTCTCCCAGGGATCTGCTGCAACTCTTTCATTCCCAAAGTCTTTGCTCAAATATAACCTTTGCAATAAAGGTAATCCTGACCATCCTACTTAAAATTGCCATCCTCTCACTTCCCAACCCACTACCCGAAAATCCTTATTCAATTTATTTTCCAAAGCAGGATTTACCTTCTAGTATGGTGCGATTTGCATGTCTATCATTTCTATTAGAATGTCATTCTCATAAAGGCTAGACTTGTGTCTCTTTTCTCTCCTGACCTATCTCTAAAACTACTTCTGGCACGTAGGAAGTGGTCATCATTTATTGAGCCTAAATAACTCACTGTCATCTTACTCTTTTCTCCCCTTCTCCCTCCCATTTCCTCTTAAATTCATTCCAGTGACAGCACCACTCTCAATGGATTCTCCTAGCTTACTGGTCACATCTTCTTAGACTCCTTAGGAAATTCTTTTTCCTCTTCGTCTTAGAAGTGGACCATTGGAAAGCCACAGGAACCATGCCCTGATTTCCTCATGTCTCCATCCTCCTCACATTCTAGTTCACCTCATCCAGTCCCACCAACTCTGTGCTGTTAGCCCTCTACTTTATGCTTTTACCTCAGACCTTTCATCTCAAAGCCAGAAGTGTACTGAGCTGCCCGTTTAACATTTTCATGTGGATGCCTGCTAGGCATCTCAATCTTAATATGCCCCAAGTAAAACATGAAGTTCTTTCCCAAGACTAACTTCCTCTTGTATGACCACTCATGTTTACAGTTGCCCAGGCCAAACCCCTTGAAGGATGCTAAATTTCTCTCTTTTTCTTGTGTCTCATGTTTATTGCTTGTATCATCCAAATATGCCCAGCCTCAGACCATCCACACTGATATCACTTTGAAACAAGCCTTCATCTTCTCTACACTGAATTATTGCCTTCCAATTGGCTTTAGATTTTTCTCCAACCTGCACCAAGGTGACATTCCTAAAACATAAAGCAGATCATCTGGTCCCTCTGCTCAAAACCCTCTGAAGTCTTTCTGTCTCTATCAATTACCTCCAAGGTCTCTACCATGATCCATGAGTCCTCAAGTGATTCAGAACTCAGTACCCATCAATTCTCCAAGCCTAGCACTCTTATCCCCTTTCTAGCTGCACCAACCCCCTTTTTGTTCCACAGGTGTACTGGGCATATTCCCACCTCAGGACCTTCAAAGTCACTGTCCCTCTGCCTGGAATGCTTTCCCCAGACACCTCCAGGTTTTGCTCCCTTGTTTTATTCAAGTCTCTGCTTAAATATTACCTTACCTGAGAAGCCCTCTCTGACAACTCAGTATACAATACCTTCAGCCCTTTCCATTCCCATTTATCCTCTAGTTTTTACAGTTCTTACACCACTTGAATTTGTTTTATTTCTTTATTTGGCTACATCTGTCAGAATACAATGAGACTTCCTTCAAAACTAAGAGTTTTTCTATTTTACTAACAGAAAAGTTCATGATATAAACATAAGTAGTTGTTAACAAATGAAAACTATCTTTCTTAAAACACTTTTACTAAAAGAATATGTGTCCCCTTCCTGGGGTAACAATACTCTGTCAAAAATAGTACATGATCCTACCTAACACCATATGCATAAATTGCCTCAAAATAAATCAAAGGCCTATATGAAAGAGCTAAAATTATAAAACTCTCAGAAAAGTACATACAGGTAAATCTTTGTGATCTTTGATTTGGCACTTGTTTCTAAGATATGGCACTAGAACATAAGCAATCGAATAAAAATAGATAAATGTCCTTCAAAAGAATTTGAAATTTTTGTGTTTCAAACAACACCATCAAGAAAACAAGGAGACAACACAATAAATAGAAGAAAACATTTGCAAACCGTAGATTTGATAAGAGACATATCTAGAACATATATGAGGGGAGACCCCCCAAAACCATAATTTATTTATTTAAAAAGTGTGTATTTGTTCTTACCTGTTTAAGCTTCAGTCATCTTCGAAGTACTCTCCTTTTGATGCAATATTCCTGTCTAGACGCTTTTTCCTCTGCTCAAACAGTTTTTGAACTTGTCAATTTTGATGGCTTTTCATGCTTCTGCCAGTTTTTGTGTGACCTCTTCCACATCGGCAAAACGTTTCCCTTTGAGGACTTATCTGAGGAAATAAACCAAAAAAAAATGTTACTCAAGGAGAGATCGGGTGAATAGTGAGGGTGTGGCACGGGGGTCATTCTGTTTTTGGTCAAAAATCACTGAACACTCAGCACAGCGTGAGCAGGTGTATTGTCGTGGTGGAAGAAACAGTCACCTGTTTGTTACAACTCTGGAAGTTTATTTTGCAAATCACGATGCATCCTTCTCAAAAATACCAGACAAAAACTTTGGTTGTTTGATCCAGAGGAAAAAATTTCAGTTCTACCACAAGGAGCCCGTCCTCCAAATGATAATTCCGTTTTTTAGTGGAGTTTTTCTTTTTTTTTCATCCCCCTTTGTATAGAATAAGGAAATCATACAATTTAATAATAAAAAGACAAATCGCTTGGTTTAAAAACAAGTTAAAGATCTGAATAAACAATTCTCCAAAGAAGATATATAAGTAGCAAATGAGTACATGAAAAGACGTTCAACGTCAAACATCATTCACCTTTAGGGAAATAAAATTAAATGCCATTTCATACCCATTACATAGTTATAATTAGAAAGACAGATAAGCTTCTAGTAGAAATATAAAATGATGCAAGAGCTTTGAAAAACAGTTTTACGGTTCCTCAAAAGATTAAACATGGAGTTGCCATATGATCCAGCAATTTCACTCCTAGGTATATACTTAAAAAAAGTGAAAACATATGTACCCACAAACACTTGTTCACAAAAATTCCTAGCATCTTTATTCATAATAGCCAAAAAATGAAAATAACACAAATGTTCACCCACGAATGAACAGATAAATAAAATTCATTTAAATAATTATTTCTCAGCAGTAGAAAGGAAGAAGTAAGGATATATGCTACAGTGTGTATCAATCTTAAAAGCATTATACTATGTGAAAAAAGCCAGTTACAAAAGACCACATGTTGTATGGTTTCATTTTTATGAAGTGTCTGAGATAGACAAATCTATAGAGACAGAAAATAGATTAGTGGTTGCCTAGGACTGTTGGGAACAGGAGGATTGGAGATGACAGCAAAGAATGCAAAGATACTTTCTGGGGAGATGGAAATGTTCGGAAAATTGGTTGTGGTGATAGTTACACAACTCTGTGAGTATACTAAGTATTTTTTAGTGTCCGTGTTTATTGCCTGTCTTCCTCAGACTGTGAGCCTCATGAGAGGGAGTACTTTATCCCATTTGCTGGTGTTCCCGTCGAGACTGGACTATGCCTAGCACATAGTAGGCACTCAATACACATGGCAAATACACCGAGTTAAAGCATTGTTAAAAAGACTAGAAATTAGCAATGTAAGCAGAGCATACAACAGACATCTGGCACACGTACCCATTGTGGGAGCAGTATTTGGAATTTTCTTGAACAGAACAAATATTTTCGGTTGAATCTTTTAGTTCATTAGCAAAAAATAGTTGTTTTGTTTTGTTTTGTTTTGAGTTAGAGTCTCACTCCATCACCCAGGCTGGAGAGCCGTGGCACACACACGGTCACCCCAGTGTCCACCTGTAGGACTCCAACGATCCTTCCGCCTCAGCCTTCCAAGTGCCAGGAACTACAGGCGTGTGCCACCACACCAGGCTAATTTTTGATTTATTGTAGAGACAAGTCTCACCAAGTTGCCCGGGCTGGTCTCGAACTTGTGGGCTCAGGCAGTTCTCTCACCTTGGCCTCCCAAAGTGCTGGGGTTACAGGCTGAGAAAAAAATAATTTTTTTAAAGAGATTTCTTTGATAGCTGAGAGTTTGTTGCATTACTAAATGCTTTAATGAAGTGGCCTCTCCAAGAAATTGTTTCATCTAAACACACTGGTGTCTCATCTTAATTTTAACTTTGCTAATTGAGTCACACCAAAAGAGGTACAGAAAGGATTTCAGTGAAGACCAACAGCAGTTCCTGCATGGTGTACAATGTATATTTTATTCTTCTTGTACTTTTTAATGACTTGTAGATAACTAGCAGCCAATTCGTGCTGAACATATAATCCAGTGTTAATAATATCTTCATGGAATTTGAAATCAGAATTTTAAGAAATCCAGCTATCAGAGAAACATTTGTTTGTCCCTCTTCTGTGATTTGTTTTCTTGCTTTTAATTTCATTACTGAAACCAAAATACCATTTAAGCTACCTTTCGTACAAGATTCAAAAATCACATTGCTCATGAAATGGTATATTGGGCTTTCTTGCTTAAAGTAATGCTGCAAGGCTATTTATAGATTCTGCCATATCTGAAAGACATAAAAAGTTTATTCCCAAGGGACTGCTTTAAAAAAAAGTACTAAAATAGCTGGTAAAGTTTGGGAATTGGCCACAAGGTTATAATACAAATATGTTTACCATCTAAAGTATCCCACACAGTACTTGATTGAGTTCAGGTTTGTTTGGTTTGGGTTTTTTTGTTAAAATAAATTTCTTAGTAATTTTAAAAAGCAAGTCATTTGAATCACATTTACTCATTTTACAGCAAATATTTTCACTGCTCCATTTTGTTCCAGGCAATAGTAAATTTCTTCCTTTTCCTCCCAAAAAGAATACTTCCAAAAAAAAAAAAAAGGGAATTATTATTACACAAAAGAGAAGCTACAACAAGCTACATCTAATTACCGCTAACCAAATAGGTAATTAATTGTTGGAAATAATAAGGACTTATATTTCAAAAATAGCTTTCAGATGTAACAAGGCTTTTTTTAAAGCACATTTTTTATATTAAATATACAGTAATTGAGAGTGACACAATGAAAAACACCTTCATGGCTTAGTAGTAATATAAAACTATTTCAAACAAAATGACTGTGTGGAAAGCTTGGTTGTATTTTGATTTTCTGCTCTCTCTCTCTAGGTTGTCGTGGTAAAGGAAGTATTTTTACCTGGGCTTTGGGAAGTGGCGGTCTGGCCAATGGCCCCTGCGGTGGCTGCAATTGCATGAATGGTGTTTACTCAGTAGGAATAGTGTCTGCAAATCTCCTGCATCCAAGCTCTCCTCCAACCCAGACTCATCAACAATGGCCGTGGTTCTTCTGGAAGGATCTGGAGAGGAAGTTGGGGAAGAAGAAAGATGCACGAAACAGAACTGAATATAAATCCACCTCAAAATATTTAAGATATTAATGTAAAAACCAGCATGGCCATTCAAAGTACTTCTGCTCTGACGTTCTCCTAGCAAACTATCATCCACTTATTTAAGCAAGATGCAGATGAAAACTAGAGAAGCTGCAATTTAAGTCACTTACTTTTTGCAAAGTCCAGGAACAGAAGGGATAGAGACCTACAACCCTTGCTCATCTTCCCCAATGTGGCAAAAGACCATATGTTCTGTGACCAAAATTATATTCTAATTCTGAGCACTTGTGAGAGTGCTCTTTAAAATATTAAGAATTATTCCTTGTCTGCTGAACATTCGCTGGGATGCTCTTGATTGAATGTGACAATTACTGAAATTTGAAGGTATATATTAAGTCACAGACAAGCATCTCTTCTTTAGTTTCAATATTTCACAGCAAACACGTTGTCTCTTTTGCTCGAAGACTAGAGTCCTCTGATGTTCCATGAAGGACTTCAATTTACATCTTTCTTGCAACGGTTGAAAGATTTCTCTGATCCTTTTCTAATGAAGTTTGTACTCACGTTCCAAATTTTAAAATAACAGCTCTTATAAACCTGTTTGGTGTCCTTTTCCATTCTCAGCACCTGAAAACGATGTCATCTTCCACGTGTGTTGGTGGCCCTGTGAGAAGGATGTGGGTTTGGGCCGGCCCACGTCACATTGGCATTCTCCATCATTAAAGAAATGTCCCTCACCTGAGCAAAGGAAGTTTACTTCTTCCTGCTATGACCTTTGCATTTTTGCATGCCACGCACCTTGTCCAGTTAATTGCCTTATCTTCGAACAAGAATACTCCTATCCTCTGCTTAGGAAATACTTTTATGTATTTTATTCATTTTTCATTTTCATTGAACATGCTTTTTATCTCCTACTCTACTGCCCTACAACTAAGCAAAAAAAAGTTAAACTATAACAACAATAAAAAATAAAATTGGAAAGAGAATTACTTCTTCCTTCAACTCATAGAAATTTAACATCAAAATAGCAAGGATTTCAGGAGGAAAAAAATGAATCTCATAAAATGCCTTGATGTCGGGGTATGCAGGGGGGAATAGGTGGGGAGGATAGATTCTCCCATCCTCCGATTTTCAAGGACATAGTCATTCCAATTTCCAAAAATACATATATGCTTACCTGGACAATTTGTTTATTTAATCACTACAATTATACAATTTTCCCCTTTAACCATAATTATGAATTCTGCCATAATTTATTTGTTGTCTATTATTAAAGACTGCTGTGCCAACATTTAGAAGTTATTAGATGTATTTCTATTCTTTTATTTTCAATATTCCTACATAGTTTTGTTTTATGTAAGCAGACGATAGATATTCCTTTTTTAAAAAAAATGCTCTGCTATTGTCAATATTATAATAAATGGGTTTAATCTATTAATATTTATTGCAAGTACTAATATATTTAAAATGAGTTTTACTACAACTTTTTTGTGTATCTATTTTTCTTCACTTCTGATGCTAATTTCTGTATGTTTGGTATAGTTTTCTATGTTTGTTTGGTTTTTTTATTTCTTTATTTTTATTTTTATTTTTTTTATTTTTTTT
>CAUYQG010176595.1:0-39383 GCA_963574415.1 Tarsius wallacei
ATCTCTACAATAAATTAAAAAAATCAGCCGGGCATGGTAGCGCGTGCCTGTAATTCCGGCTGCTCGGAAGGCTGAGGCAGAAGGATCGCCGGAGCCCAGCAGGTCGAGGCTGCGGTGGCCGGGAGCGGCCACTGCACTCCAGTCTGGGCGACAGAGTGAGACTCCAACTCAAAAAAAAAAAAAAAAAGAGAATATCACTCAATTCAATACACTTTTATATTGCACTGATTGAGAGACATGATAGGGATTTATATTTGCATAAAGCTTAGATTAGCCATTTTCCTCAAGAAACTGAAAGTAGTAAGATAATGAGTAAAAAATTATAACGCAATGAAGTAAATGGCAGGATGGTAGTATGTACAAGGTCTTCTACAGTGAAATGGTTAGGTGCAGACTTCCTGTCTGCAAGCTTTATGAAAATTCAACCCAGTTTTACCATTTATAAGATCAATGACTTCTGTCAAACTTCCTTGTGTCCAAGTTCCTTATTTATAAACAGAATAATATAATCTACCTCATACAGATGTTGTGAATATTAAATGACTTTATGTACATAAAGCCTTCCAGAATGTCTCCCATAAAGTAAGTGCCTTATCAGTTGGAGCCATTTCTAGGAGCTTACAGGAAGAACACTAATAACCCTCTTTGTAGAGTGGTTTTCAAGAATTCTGAGAATAGACCAAAGTAGAAGTGTGTGACAGTACTATGTACATGGAGAAGCTTTGATGGTTTGGATTTTAGTAATTTGAATTCCAAGACACTGAATGGGTTCATCGTGAGGACTTTCTCACTTTATTTAGGAAGTTATTCTTCAAAGCAGAATTACAAAAGGAGTTTAGCAAGGAAGAACAGTGACGATATTTGGAATCAGATAAAGCATAACACAATTTATTAAAAGCTGGATTTTAAAACACTGAAAATAGAAGGGGAAATAAAAATAAGATAAGATACAATGATTTGATTGTCTGATGACTTGATGCCCTCAGACTCCTACATATACTTTTAAATGTCACAAATTAATAATACAGCTTATAAATCCAATTTCCCTTATTTAAAGCTCCTGCATTTTGGCATTAAGAAAATTATATTTTTCCTGTTTTAAATGTTTAACTTTTAGGCGATACCATGGTTTGTTAATTCTAAAAAAAAAAATAAACACATAGATGTGTTGAGTTTCTCTTAAAATAGAAGGTAATTTTAAAAATAAATTTTATAGGGCATATTTAAGGTATAGAACGTAATGTTATGAGCTGTCTACATATAGTAAATTGATTATTATGGTGAAATGCATTAGCATATCCAGCATTTCACAAGTTACCCACTTTTCCCCTGGGGCAAGAATAGCTATAGTGTACTTATTTAGTAAATAGCTAATAAAATACACTTTTATTAACTATAGTCTTCTTATGCACATTAGAGTTTTAGACTTATACATATCTGCTACTTTGTATCCTTTGACCTTCCTCCATCACCCATCCCCAATCTAGTATATTACAATTATGCATATACACACATGCATAATATATATATACATATATAGAGAGAGATTCCACATATAAACAATATAATGCAGTATCTTTTTTGTGTCTCTGGATTGTTTCACTTAGAAAAATGTCCTCCAAGTCCCTCCACTTTGTGGTAAATAACAGATCTTCTTCTTATTTAAGGTTGAATAATATTTTATTATATATGTGTGTGCTTATGTGTCTATTTTCCTTTTTATATTTCATTATATATATTCCATTTGATATATATTCCATTTTATACACACGCATTATATGCACCTATATATGCACATTACAATTTTCCATCCATTTGTACAATAATGGATACCTAGGTTTCTTCCATGTATTGACTATTATGAATAATGCTGCAATAAATATGGAAATGTAAATATCTTTACAAGGTGGCGATTTCACTTCCCTTGGGTTTACCCCCTGAAGAAGGATTTATAAGTTATATGGTACATATATGGCACTTATGATTAATTCTATAATTTATTTAGGAACATCCATTTTGTCTTCTACAATGACTGTACCATTCTACATCTCTATTGAAACAGTGTACAACATTGTCCTCTTTTTCACACCCTTGCCAACACTTATCTTCTGCAATTTTTATTATATCTACTTTAATGAATGTGAAGGATGTGAAATTATATCCTATAGTGGTTTTGATTTGTATTTTCTTGATGATTAGTAACATTGAACACTTTTTCATATACCTGTTGGTCATTTTTATGTTATCTTTGGAGAAATGTCTATTTAGGCCCTTTGCCCCTTTCTCGATTGACTTATACATTCTCTTGATAGTAAGTTGCATCGTTCATTACACATTTTGGTTATTAACATCGTAACAAATATATGGTTGATAAGTATTATTTTCCCCAACCTGTAGATTTTCTGTGCGTTTTGTTGATTGCTTTTTGGCTGTGCAGAAGCTTTTTAATTTGACATAGTCCCACTGAATTATTTTTTGCTTTAGTATCCTGAGCTTTTGGTGTGTTGCTAACATCAATGTCAAGGATCTTTCTCCGATTTTTTTTCTCTAGTAGTTTTATGATTTCAGATCTTATGCTTAGTTTGCTTTTTTAAATCCATTTTGAGTTGATCTATGTGTATGGTGTAAGATATAAGGGTCTACTTTTATTCTTTTGCATGTGAAAATTCAGTATTGCCAGTATCACTTTGGAGGTTAGCCTCTCCCCATTGTGTCTTCATTGTGTCCTTGTCAAAAGTTAGTTGACCATATAGGTTTGTGCTTATTTATGATATCTATAATCTGTTCCACTGGTCTATATGTCTGTTTTTATGTCACTATTACACTGTTTGAATTAGTATAACCTTGTAATATCATTTTAAAATGGAAAGTATGATGCCTCTGTTTGGTTTGGTTTGGTTTTCCCTAAGAATTGCTTTGACTATTCAGGATCTTCTTTGGTTCCATATACATTTTAAGATTTTTTTTTCTGTTTTGGCCAAGAACACCAGTAATATTTTGATAAAGATTGCATTGTATTTGCATATTACTTTAAATAGTATGCATATTTTGAAAAAAATGAAATCTCTATCAAGATAGCTACATATTTGTGTGTAGCATATCTCTTTAATTTTAATATGTATATTTGAAATATAAAGTGTCTGACTATTAATATCTTACTGCATTAGTGTGATTATAGTCCAAATAAGAAAAGAGTTATGCTTAAGTTTAATCATGAACATTACTATTATTTGTGAATATCTACTTGATCAAATTGCTCTTTATGTGATAAGATGACTGACTGATTTAGGAGAACATAGAGGGCATGCAGAAATATGTGCAAAAATAAAATTATAAAGTTTTTAAACTACAAATTGATAAGCTGTATATTTGTTTCTGCATTTCACAGCCTAGCAACCTCTTGTCTGTAGGTGCCCAAAGATAAAGAAAAACTCTAGTGCTGTCGTTTGATATTTTATGGAGTCTTTACTCCTACATCCAACCAGTCCCTTCATGTTTAAATGCACAGAGAGTTGATAGTAATCACTCTCCTGCTGTGACATTCCTTGCCACATGTTTCTATAAGTGTTCAGCATGCATAGATAATCTTAGCCAAATGAAAACATTCTTTGTGGTCATCCAACAAATATCATTTGCCTCTTGGCAAACATTTGGGAACAGCTTCCTTCCCTGGTTTCTATGTAGTCAGTCACATCTCCTTGTGCATTTTACCTAACAAATCTTGGCACAGCAGAACTTTTTTCTTAACACAGCACACATACACTTGATACACAGACATGATTCAATACATAGATAGACAAGACACCCAGCATACCAGATGCATGTGTTCAAATGTCCATGTCCATTCCCTGTTGCCCTTGCAACATTTGAATTTCTAACTGCTATTTTAAGTATTTCAAATAATTTAGCTTTGAAGAATAAATATTTCTAATATAATTAAAATATCATTAATTCAAAAAAGTGCAATGAATTCCTCCAATTATTTAAAATTAATTATTATATAATATGAATAATGTATATTTGCATGACATAATCTTGCACCTTGTCAATTTTGGCCAATTCAGAAATGTTTTCATATCTTTATCATGGTGTATTTTTCTTAAAGGAGAAATAAGACAAATGTCATGGTGATATATTAACCAATAAGGAGTGCAATGAAAACATAATAGCGTATGGGGCCAAACATAGTGAGATATGGAAAGGCAATGAAAATAAACAAGGAAAGAGAATATAAACAGTTGAAGAATATTATACAAATACTGAGATATCAGAGAAGCAAATAGGTTTCTTTCAAGATGCCCATGTTATCAGTAAGCAAATAAATGAGAAAAACACATTGAAAGTAATATAAGCTGCATTCTAAAATTCAGATGTGAGGACATCACAACTTTAGAAATGTAAACAATTCTCCTGGTAGCCATGGTTAGTTTCACTTTTGCTATTATCATATTTTTAAAATTTCATACTGAAGAGATGAGGTACTTTTTTTCATAAACAAACGCTAACCTCAAACTTGGCAAATGTAGATAAAATATTAAACTGTATTATATATAAGTTCATGTGATGTTTTAATGTTTTCTAATAGAACTTTACATTTGGAAGCACTTTCCAGCTTTATAGTCTGAGTATTTTAAATATTATATATTCATTCAAGTTTAAAGCAATGTTTTATCTGCTCATTTGATCTTAGAAAATTCAGATTTAATATATTTAATTGACAGCTACTAAGTATATGCCATAAAATTATTCATTTTAGATTTTTAAATATAGCCAATAATTACTTATTTAATATTTAGCTGTGTGGTGATGATAATTTTAGATCAATTGAATTCCAGATAGGTGCCCCACACCTCTTGTTCCACAGTCCTCTTCATATTCGGTAGTGAAAATTACATTCTTTTATGGTGTTTGTTTTGAAATTTTTGTTATCATTCTCTATGTTTTTATTTATCTCACACCCCATGAATAATCCATAAATACTGACACCTTTTTCTTCAAAATGTGTCCGGAATCCATCCACTTCCCATTAAGTCTCCTGGCACCAGATCAATGCAAGCCAACATTATCTTTCATATGTTATTGCAATAGATTCCTGTGAAGAGAAAAATTCAGTAATTATTTACTTAATGAAGTAATTTTTTTTTTTTTGAGTTGGAGTCTCACTCTGTCACCCAGACTGGAGTGCAATGGCCGCTCCCGGCCACCACAGCCTCGACCTGCTGGGCTCCGATCCTTCCACCTCAGCCTCCCAAGTACAGGCGCGCGCAACCACGCCCGACTAATTTTTGATTACTGTAGAGATGAGGTCTCGCCAAGTTGCCCAGGCGGGTCTCGAACACATGGGCTCAGGCAATCCACTCACCTCAGCCTCCCAAGGCGCGGGATTACAGGCTGTGCCACTGAGCCCGGCTTGAAATAATAAATTAATGAATATGAACTTCCTGGCTAAATAATAGTATTTAGTATAACAATACCCTAGCCTTATGTGTGCAAACTATTAATACATCCTATATTTACCTAAATGTGGGTCATTTCTAGCACAATTTTAAAAGCACCATTACTCCAGACAGAGGTTGCTCTAATTCAGTAGTGCTACTAAAGACAATGGTGTATTGTTCTGTCACAGTTGAAGTTAGTTAAAGCTGAAAGCAAATTAAATAACTGTTTATTACTGGTTGAATTCAAGCTGCAGGATAAAAGCCTGCAAGTTCACTTGCAGTCAAACATGACTACGGGAGCAGGAAGAGGAAACCGCACCTGGCCTTCTTCAGGCTTATTCATACACTTCTTTGCAATAGAGTATGTTTTCTTTAGAGCAAACAAGGAGATATGGTGTCAATTGCATTTACATAATTGCTTTTGAGAAATGTGAGTTCTACTTTAAATAAATTGTCTTAAAATATACTGCTCTCTATATTTGGAATTGTTTGTGAGGGATTTGTATAAAACTATTTGCTTCATTAAATAATTATCAATTGTTAATCAGATTAAACTAGGATTAGATAAATGTGATTTTAATGTTCAGAGGAAAGTAAAATCAAATTTGTTTACTTTTACTGACAAATTTATTTAAATTGAATTTAAGAAATAACACAATTTGAATAATGTTGGAGGTGTAAAGTTTCCAGTCTTGCTAATGCTATTTATGTATAATAAAATTTGAAAATTAAGCAAAATAATCAAAGGATATAAGAGCAAAATGAGATATTCATATATTATGACATCTAACCTAGCCATTTTACGGACTCAGAAAAGCTAGTTAAAAAATGTCACGTTTTGGTACTACTATACTTCAGTGTTACCTCATGAGGGTGGATACTATGATGTACAGCCCAGATTCCCTTCAAAGAATTAGGGAATTATTTACACAGATGCTGGGAATGCTGCAGAAGATGGCCCTCAGCTGTCCACTTTCTTTGGAGATTACTTCAACTAAAGTATATCTTGTACAATGTCATGCCTCCTACCTCAGGCAGTCTGCTTCCCAAAATTCATCAATCTGGAGGTTAAAAAAACAGATCTCTTTAATCCAATATGAAACAACTCCAAAGTCCTTCCCAGTGGGTGAGAGAAGACTTTCTTTGGAAACGTATCTCAATTTGACTTCATGTAACATCCCAGAATGTGTAATTTGGAAATCTACTCAGAGCAGTCTCTTCTTGAGAAAATTAAGAAGTTGAAGCTGAGGATCCATAAGAAACTGATTAATGTAGACATTTAAGTGGTGAGTGACAACTAGATAAATGTGGTAGGCTATGATTAACATCAGAACATTCCAAGCTATATGGAGTGGTTGGCAAACAATAATTGCTGAATAAATAAAGTTGAATCAATAAAACTTTAGGAATAAGATTTTCCTGTCTAGTCTACCATCAATTTTTCTAAAACTGTGATGGTCTCAAGATCAATTTCTATACCTTGGACCTAAGGTTTTAACCTTATATAAACCACTCTGTATGATGTATCCCCAGAATGGTAAATGTGATACTTTTCTGATATCTCAGTCTTATAAAAGCCTAAATTCCACACAATTAAGATATCTGTTTGCATTTTTAGGCTGTCATTGGAGCCTCCTAAGTTAGTGACAGAGGTCATACTTTTAGTCAATCATGCATTGCTGTCAATCCAACAACTAAGTACCTTTCCATTTTAAAGCTTAGTATATGATGGAAAGAATAATAAAATATATACTGATGTAGATTTTTTTGTCATTGTATGTTATTTCCAGAACAAAATTTAAATATCTAAATACTATCAAGTAGAGATTCATGAGAACCTCTGATATTAAAATGAAGATAACATAGATAAGAATCCTGGGACTGTTATACTGGAAACCTTTATACTAATCTACAAAATTAACTGTGAGGTGTATTAGTTTCCAACTGCTACTCTAATAAATAACCACAAAGTTAATGGCTTAAAACAACACGAGGTTTATTATTTCACAGTTACGGTGGTCTGAAATCTGGCAAGGGTCTCACTGGGCTAAGAATAAATTATTGGCAGGACTTCATTTCTCTCTAAAGGCTTTAGGTGATAATGTGTCTCCTTGCCTTTTCCAATTTCTAGCGACTTCCTGTATTCCTCAGTTTATGCCTCACTTCCTGCATTTTCAAACACTAGCAGTGTTAAGATTGAGTCATTTTTGTCATCACATCTCTTTGACCCTCTTGTTAACTCTCTCTTCGACTTCTGACAACCTAAATGAGTAGATTAGGTCCAGTTGGATAACCCCAATAATCTCTCCATCTCAAGTCTAGACCATTAGCAACCTTAATTACACTTACAACCTTAATTCTCTTTTGCTATATAATGTAACATTATTACAAGTTTTAGGGATTAAGACACACACACATGTTTGGGGTGCCATTATTCTTCCCATTACATGGAGCTACTAGTGAGAATGACTACTGGACCAGGGGCAACTCTGATATAATCTAGTATGTATTTATTAGGTATACCTGCTCTGCCGAACTTCTGAGATTGCCTTGGGGCAGTCTTGCTCCTGGGAACCATGTGTGTCTACCTTGTTTGGTTCCTGTATGTGCCATGAACATTTCCAGAAACACTGATGCTACTCACGCCTCCCCAGATTCTCTTTATTTTTCTTATACTGGTCTCCCTCTACTCACTCAAAAATAGCAGCAAATTTGAAATACCTTTAATTATAACAAATTGATGTTTAATAGAAGACATGAAGCAAAAGAATAGTTTCTGCAAGATTTTTCTAGTTTCTCTGTATCCCAATGACATTTGTTTATTTCTCCTGTCTTGACCCTATCTTTACTGTAAATTGAAATTAATTATAATACTATGTCTATATTATTACTATAAGAAAAGTTAGATTGGCTGGAATTGTTTGTTTCTATTTCTCTCTTAACTATCCTATGTATTGCAAGCGTTCAGTAAATATTTTTTAAATGGAAATACTATTAAATGTTAAAACAGACCAATTTAAACCTGATACTTTTATTTCAGGTAAGTGCTCATTGAATTCAGAGTCACATTCCTACCTTTGAAGGTATATTTGTCAGCAGGATGCATATTTTTTAAAATATAGACTGCATTTACACAGCTATAATCACTGAGCCTGCTGTCCTCCCTGACCTGTTCAAAGCTTTGAAAGTCAAATGTCAAGTTGGAATCCTATGGCTGATCAACAGTTAGATTGCTCAGAGAGCTGCCCCATTCTTTTTACTTGTCATTGGAGGATATTTGTAGATGTTTCCCTTATTCATTCTTTCTCCAGCATAAATAATATATCCAATCTGTTTCCGGGTGTTATTTGCAAATTCAAAGAAGCAACAGTGAAGAGGTGTTGCTAATTGCTCAAATAGCCTGATTATTTAACCAAAAAAATACACATACTGCAAGAAAATGTACAATAGTTTGGGAGTTGCATTTTCAATATAAGACCTAATGTTGCAAAGTTTATAGATCAAGTTGTACAAGTTTGAAATTGAAACAAAAGCCTTTAGGATGCAATCTCAAGGTGAAATGATATACAGGACTATTAGTTAAATCTTTATTGAAATCTATGTCACATATATTTTAAATTAAGTTGTAAAGTTATTTGTTTCCTAGAAGTCATATTCTGTGATTAGGGAAATGGTGAGCAGTTATTGTATAATACAAATAAATGCAGAGCTCAGAGTAACAAATAAGCAGACTTTTTAAATTACTAATCTTTATCTCTTTTCAAGACCTTAGTGCAGTGACTGAAATTTGCATACCAAACATTCCTTGATAATAATGTTTTAGAGGTTTCTGTTGAAGTAAAATTATTTAATAAAATAAAAATTAAAGATATGTATTTTAATCATTGGCGTTTTGTCACAACTTAAATTTTTACCTTCAGCAAAATGTGCTCTAAAGTAAAATAATACGGCCTGATCTGAAGTTACTGTAAGCCTTCAAGCATCAACTACACATTGGATACTATGAAAGCAGCAGATGAAACAACTATTATGCCCTGGGAGAACCAAGAGACAGTGGGGAGGTATTTGTATAAACTCCCTTAGGATACCCAAGCCACCCAAATAAACTCTAGTAGCTCATGATGTGCTATCTGTATATAGAAAGCTTCACATGTCATCTATGGCCCCCATACCACATATCTTATCCATTCAAATTGTCTGTCTGAGGCCTCCAGGAAAGGAAGATTCTGGAGCCCTCACTGTCATTCCCAAAAGAACAATCATAAATACAAACTAATGCCAGATTCTAAAGAGTATTTTAGAACTTGAAATGATACAGAGCCATACTTGAAAAGCATTATATACCATGATGGTAACAATCTGCAGTCAAAAAATCTGAAATATTACAGTTGGTTAAAACCTTGATAATTAAAGGATTATGAAATGAGGGGGAACAAAACTAGTTCTGAAGAGAACGATTTTAAATAATTACAATACCATTTAGGAGGACAAAAGTCTCACTGTGGAAAGAACAATATAAAATATAACTTGTAGCACTCTTTGCAGTGAATTCTGAAATGCCTAACATAACTAGTGAATAAGAAAAACAAAATTAGAATTCTACATGACATTATTTTCCTCGTCTGCCAATTAAATAATTTAGAATGTCACACATATAAAGAAAGTGTTGCTAGTTTATACTTTTGAAAAGTAGCTTCAATCTCGTCAAAAATATGTTTTACAAAATGGACTTTTAATTTTTTTTATTTTTAATATGTTCTACTTCCAGAGTAGCAGCAGGGACATAAAATTACCATTAGTTCCAGTTATTAAATCAAAGAAGCAATAAATTGCCATCTTTATTAATCATATCTCAACCTCTAATCAGAAAATAGGGGTTATCAAAAGGAAATCATCATTTAATAGTTTGAGAATTTCAATTTCTTTTCATATCTAGCACCAGAGAATGGTTGGAAGCAAATTTTTTTTGGAAGCAAATGTGTTGACTAATATAAAGTGACCACTGGTCATTCACTTTTGGACAGAAGATTAGTATCCACAGACAAACCAAAGCAAACTCAGAATGGCATTCCTCTGGCTGTGAGCCCTGAACGATGATGTGAGGTGAACTTATGATATACAAAAAGAAATACATTGCGACAAATCTTGTCTGTAGCTTTATTTTCTCAGGTGCTAAAAATCCATTCAAACTTCCATCATATTAGGCACAAATGACAATCCCAGTGCACTCACAGGGGCTCTAAGATACTTACCCTATTCTTGAGAAAAAGGCAACCAAAAGATTCCCAGAATGGTACACTGCAGTTCTAATTTCTAATTTTTAAAGAAATGAAACTCTCACTTTTGATATTTTCCTTAATATTCCTGTAATGATTTCAGTTCCTGAAACTGAGCCTATTGTTACAGAATCACATAGACTTTCAGAAATCATGGGGGAGATGCAATTTTAGGTTTCCTATTTATGTTTTTTGCAGCTAAAGAACAGGGAAAATCAAGAAAAATCCAAAACTTGTTTTCCCTGTTTTCTTTTTCTTTTTTTAAAAGCAAATAACATGTGTGTAAAGTGTAGTGGATAAAAGTACAGACTCTGGGGTTAGAGAAACAGAGCTAAGAACTCAGCTCTATCTATGTGCATAAACTTGATCAGCTTACCGAACACCTCTGTACCTTAATTTTCTCTTCTCTAAAATGGGAACAATAATACCTAGCTCACTTCTGGCAAAAATTGATCACCTTTATTGAGGATTGAGCATATTAATGCCGATATATTCTATTTAAAATGATTCTATCCCAAATAAGTCTGATTATGAACATTATTACCTTCATAAAATATGACTATGGTGTTAATGTCAGTTCATATAATAGATCTGTATACTACGGACCATTATCTCCCTTTCGCAAATTTCTGTCTACATAAACCCAACTTTAGTACACATTATTTATGAGTGTTGAAATACTGAGATTTAAGATGAGTTATACTCATTAATGATCACATGGCAGCACTTTTATTCATATCTTTCTATTGCATACTGTCCTAAACCTCATTTGAAATTACATTTATTCTAGAAACATATTGGTGTATGTCATTAAGCAAGTTACTTCATCGTGTGTGTGTGTGTGTGTATGTATGTGTGTGTGTGTGAGTTGTCTCATCTAATAGTTCTAATTGTCCAGTATTATTTGGAAAACTAAACATGATAGTTTATATAAAGTATTCCCTAAAAAATAATAGCTCTTACTCTCATCTGACAGTCATAGTCAATTGTTTAAAATTTTTCATAGTTAAGAACTGATTTCTGTAAGTTTAGAACAGAAAATTGACGTTTTGAATATTCCAAACTTAATATTAGTTTTGGTCATACAAAATAAATATCTGCACATATATGTTAAAAAAAGCTTGAAGAATATGTCTTGCACTGTTTTAGACATAATCATAATAAGCACATGGGAAAATAAAGTTATCAGAAAATGACTCTGTTAACAAATATCTGGAATTGAACCTAGAATTCTGGAGAAAAATGTGTCACTGAAAGAATATGTGAAAATTATATTCACACATTAAAACCTATAATTAACATTCAAATGGATATATTTTCTTTCAGATAAACAAAAAATATATAAACAGGATGCTTAAAGGATTCAATTATCAAATTATATTACTCTTTTTAAAACTTAGCTTTCAATATTCAATAACAAACTTCAGAAGCCATAAAGCAAATTAACTGAGTCATGTACTGCATAAGTAAGTTTTGGTCAGTGATAAGCTGCATATGTGGCAGTGGTTGTGGAAAATTATAATAAAGCAGAAAAACTCTTATCACTTACTAGTTCCTTGAAGATCTTGATCCTGTATAGGTCCAGTGGGTGCTTGTGACTTAGTTTTTAACAAAAATGTTAAAAAATTTAAAAGCAGAAAGAAGGCTTATATAATGAGAAAATACATAAAGAAAATATTTACGTAGAGCTGCACAACGTGTGTTTTAAGCTAAGAGCTATTACGAGATACAATGTTAACATATTTTAAAATTTTGTAGTTAAAAAAAGTTATGGTAAGGTAAGATAAGGATAATTATTAATGAAAGAAAAATAATCAATTTAGTGTAGTCTAGGTGTATGAATTCATGGTGTACTTTAAGTGATAAACTGTATTGTCACCCTAAGTATAAGTATCCTTTTACCTTTCTGTCAAAATAGCCATGACTTTCCATGGATTAAAAAAAAAAACAGTTTAGGCATACAACCTTTTCACAAGGCATAGGTTGAAATTTATTGCCTATTTGATCATGTTTGGCTGAGATAAACTATACAGAACTGTATGTGTCCAGCAGCAGTATCTCTTATTTGTGTACCAAGACTTCTTCAGTTGTAGAAATTTATGACTGCATACTGCTGTGCAGTCTTTGATATAGAGTTATATTGCATTTTTTCTCTCTGCCTGTAATATTATCACAATGAAATAATCACATTTGTACCTCAAACTGGGTCTTAGCCCTGTGATCAATATAATTATATTGTAACAGTGGAATTTGCCATAGGTTTGCTTTGTGTGTATTATTTAAAGACCAGTTTAAAATTTATTTTAAAACTCAACTATTCACATATTTATATGGAGACATGAGTGTGCCCGATGAGACAGATCAAGTTACATGGAGACTTGGGTATGCCTGATGGGACAGTATTTTGGGAGTACTGAAGATAGAAAAATTCAGATCTGACTTCTTAAAGAAAGCTTGGACTACATGAAAGATAACTCTATAAGAAATGTAACAGGAACAATTTTGGTTGAAGGGATAAACTGAACATAGTGCTTCATCTCAAAAAATCAAAGCTCAGAGATTTGAAAGCTCAACTTTTGGCATCACCAAGTTCTTATACAACATGGAAGATTCTTTACAGTAGGGAGAGAGAGGATCTAGAGAAAGAGGAACTGACAGAATGATTACATGGTCAAGTCCCTTAAAACAGATAGGAATCATGCATTAGGGCAACAAATCAATTAACTAATTGGATACATACTCTTAATAGTAAGATTAAAACCCCATTTCAGCACTAAAGCTTTCTTCACCTTTGTAATTATGACTTTTAATCATAAGATAGAAGTCTAGTTTCAGCAGTAAACCATCAGGTATGTCTTTCTTGTAAAGTCACACATGGATAAATGAACAAGTAAAACTTTAAAGGTGTTTCAGTACCTAATTTACAACCCAAAATAATATTACTTGGATTCCTTACAGAAAACCCCTAAGACCATTGTCTTTATTTTGCTCTAATTTTTAATAAATTTAGTCAGGAGAGTCTCCTCAATGTTGTCCCACATACTGTTACATTCCATAACTATGACGTCTGTTATTGAGAATGCTTTTATTCTTGGTAAGTCCTATCAACCACCATTTAAATCTCACCTCTGTCTCACTTCTTCCCATGAATACATTCATTGCACAAAAATTTTCTCAAAGCCATAGTCTCTGTTTATATACATTATTCTAACCTCCACAAAATATATAAATACATATCAACCAAAATATATCACATTATTTTGGATTTTTAATTTTTAAAAATCTATACCTTATGCTTTTAGTTTTGCTTTTTCATTGCAAGCATAAAATTATTGGAGCACATGATTCAGATTTTCTTTTTCATTGCCTATATTTATCTATAGTATCTAGTAAGTTCTGAGAGTATATTGTGTATTATGACAAAAATGATGCTGGTTTTTACAAGCAATTTGTATGTCAAGGTACAGCATTGGGCTTTGAGGTTTAAGAAATCCATTCTAACTACCTTTAAAATTAGCATATTTGGTGATACAGGCTCCAGAAAGCTAAGATTTTAGGACCAGTGATATCACTGGTGACTCACAGTGGTTTTTATCTTTTTCTCATAGTTCCAACATTTTAAAAAACATACTCAAATCAGTATTATTTTCCCAACTAGTATATCTGCCTTCTATATTCCCAGTATATAACCCAAAGAAAGCCAGTCAAACTTGTTTATTCCTTTTTAAGCCAGAGTTAATCACATCATGCCAATAATTTCTTTAGTCAAATATCTTGACACAAGCCTTCTCTTAGCTCTTTATGAGTTAGAAGCCTTTAAACTGGTATGTTCTGATAGACTGCGATATTGCAGCTGTTAAGTTCTGTGTCATGCAAAGAAAGCTAATTGATGTGTTAGTTAAGGGAGAACTTTTGGCTTAGATTTATTATTGAAGGGTAATATAATTTTTCCTTCAATGTATTAAAAGTGACCAACCCTCTGTCTTAATTTTCTTCTCTTACTTTCCCATCATCTACCTGTAACTGACATTAAATTCTTTATTCTCTTTCAAACCCTAGAAACAATTGTTATCTAACATTTGGGCCCCTCACACTCACATTACTATTAAATCATATACCAAGATTGTGCTTAGTGTATTTGGATGTTCCCTCTCCCTCTCCCCCTCCACATATACTTGTTTAGGAAGATAGAAAGATAAATCAATGATAGATGATCAATAGATATACACACGTTTCTCAAATATTGCATATGAACTCAGTTAACTACACCAAAGATGTGGGGTTTAGAATAAATTATTTTAAAATATAGTCCCATTTTGAAAATATTCAGTATTACAAGACTTTGATAGTTTCCAGTGAGTGCAGGACATTGCTTCCTAAAATCATTTACTTTGAGTCCAAAATAGACATTTATGATTGCCTATTTGCTGACTTTTTAAAAATTTGAAACTTACACATTTTAGTTCAGAGTTTATAAATCTAAGTATTCTCTAAGTGCTTTGTGCCATATAGTTTTCTGGGCTAAAAAATGCTTGATAGTATATCTATTTTGCTCATCCCTGCCTCTACTCTTTACACCATACACAAGAATTTACCTGTTTATTTTGTACAGAATAATGTAACTTTAGTCTAATTTTAGGATCTACACAAGCAAACCAGAATTAATTTTGCTAGCTGCTATCAAAAATAACATAAGTCTGAGATAAACATTTTACCATGATCTTTAGAAACCAAATAATACATTTTATCAATATTGCAATTCAAACATTTTCATACTTTATCAGAAATGTGAATGTGTCCTACATTTTACAGCTTGTTTAGGTTTAGTTGATTGTGTTGTTTTTTGTTTCCTTTATTTTTAATGCCATATACAATAATAATATGGATCACAACTTTTGGCAATTCGAATTTGCTATAAATACATTATCAAAACCAGAACAAACAGCATTAATATATTTGTTGCACAGACTTCATTAATACATCTTTCATAACTAATGTCAAAAGTATTTTAGCAATAGGGGGAATAGCTATGATTAGTAGTAATGGCTTGAAAATGTTTTCATACCTTCCGTTGGAAGTAATAACCTGGAAAAGTAAAACAAACTTGTTTTTTCTAAAAATCAGTAAATCAAGAAAATAGGGTGTAATGTAGTACCTAAAGAGCTCAGGGGTACTCGTACACAAGATGCATTATATGGAATTGATGAAAGTCATTACCTTCATTACCTCCTCAGTGAATATACAGATGATGTGAGGTTTCCGAACCATTAATCTATCACCTCTAATGGGCATTAAACCCCAGCTCAACTAACAAACACCTATGCTACAACTGTCAAAAATTAATACACCACGGACTGTTTATCCTCTCAATTACATGTCATAAGTGGGAAAAGCTTTTGACATATTTTTCATCTTCAGAGACTGTTCTCTTGAAATTTCTTTCATGAATCAGAATTGTAGCCCATTTAGCCCAGAAGCTTGAAGTAAGCGGCAGTGTATAATATCCTTTTTTGTCATTTTTGTAGCTGTGGTTTCCACCCATGTGTGTTTATAATAAATGAGTTAGACTTTTAAGTAGGTGAGTGATCAGATTGTGAATTTGTGTACCCTAGTTCTCCATTCTATTCCACATAAAAATTTTCAGTGAAAAGCACTGATGTGAAAAAAAAAAAATCCATGTACCATGCTTGTTAATGAACTTGTGAATGTGTTATTAAAAACAGGAATGTTAGTGGTGACAAGTTATGGCTATATGTCTCTGAAGATGTTTCCAGATGTGACCATGCCACAGATGTTAGAAAAAATTTCCCTACCTTTATATTACATTATTTAAAAGAAATAATGATGCAAAAGGTATTCTTCTGTGACGGTAAACAGAATGTTTAGTATCTGCAAGTGCTATTTCAAGTATTTAACAATTGTTTTGTCTTCACATCATTCTGTAAAATGAAAAGAATTAAAGGCACTCATCTCTGCCCAACTTAGTTTACATAAATGAAAATAAAACAGAGAGGTTCAGTATCTTGCCAAAGGTATCATAGTGAAGGATTAAAGGAGTCAGGCTTTCATAGACAAATAATTTGACCTTGAGTCTATACAGTTACTGGCTATGATAAATTGTCTTCCTAAGTATAGTAATGCACTTTCTTTATGTAGTTTCTTTAGTTAAACTCAAAAGCATGACAACATGCATTGATTATTGACCATATATAAACATGCCAGAATTATCTAACAAATAATATGACACAAAGATGAATATCCAGCAGCAACTACTTATAGGACTGTTTTCTTTAGAATATTGTTTTCAAAATATATGACACTAGAGTAATATAGTTTTCCCATGATATGATGCCTGATTTAAAATCTCAGTCATTTTGGTAGAGCAATTTATGTTCCTCATAATGTTCTATAACGATACATACAGAGTATGGAATGTTATGTAGCCATGAAGAAAGACAAAATCATGGCCTTTGCAGCAACTTGGATGCAACTGGAGACCATCATACAAAGTGAACTATCACAGAAACTAAAAACTGAATATTGCACGTTCTCACTCATAAGTGGGCCCTGAACATTGGTCACACTAGCACAAGGTGAGATCAGCAGTCACTGGACACTGCTGGGGTTTGGGGAGAGAATGAGGAGAGATACAACCTAAAGAAATGACCAAGAGTTATTCAAGTCAATGTGGAAGGAACTATGGCTGGGGAAATATCCTTCTTTCAAATCAAAGTATTTTTGTTATGTGAAAAATAATGAGAGTAATTTTTATAATTTATTAAATATTCAAACTTTTAATAAATATATCTTCCCCGTAACACATTAAGTTTATGCTGAATAATGACCATGAGTCAGAAGCAAGTTAATGGGTTCAATGAGGATCAAATCTGTATGGAAGCTGGTTCCACACGTTTGGGAAGGGGTGGAAAGGTAGGTGAGTTTGGAAGAAAGGGACAATGAAAGTGCTCTACCAACAAAATAGAAAAGAATATGATCATAAAAACACTCCCCTCTGGAAAGGTTTGGTTATGAAAATGAAGGCTCTTTATTTCAAGTCCATTCAATTTACTTCAAATACAATCAAGACTCTTTACTACAACTCCATGACATCAGATCCTAATATTTAAACTCAGAATGTAATTGTCCCGTAGGCATTTTCATAATGTGGATTTTGTTAAAATTATGTCAAGTTACACATTTACTTTACCATAATTCACTCTGGTAATGATAAGTTCTTATCCTTCATTCTTTTGCACTGCTACTCATTTATCCATTTTCTGAATTATAAAATTACTTATCTTTCAATTTATGATATCTCACTCTGTCTTTCTTATTTCCTATGCACCAATATTGTTTGTGAAGATTCTTTAAGGTTGTTAACATTTGAAATTTAAATAAAAACACTTTGATTAGGCATTCTTCCTTTATAGGCTATGCAGAATGTAGGTAAGATCAGCAAGACCAGAATAGAAAAAACAAATGAGAAAGAATAAGGGTATTTCTATCTGTATCTTAAAATTTACAAATTATGTGATTCCTGTATACTTAGTACCAATCTGGTTTTCTTCTTTACATTTTGAGTTGTATATAATTTACAACTTATGATAACACAGACATTTCTTGAGTTACAACTTTATTACATACCATTAGAAACACATAATCCTATTATTATCAATAATATTCATGCCTTGGAGCAGAAATATGATACCACAGTTCAGACAGATATGTTTGGTGTTTGATGCTGTTTTAATGTCGTTCTATTACCAATATCTGATATCGTGTAACTTACTTTGGAAAAATATTGTCAAACAGCTATGAAAATATGATATATTTAAAAATAATGACATAGTTCACACTTTGGTGCACATAAAGAAAGGAATCATATTAATTACTGGAAGAAAAAGAATATCTACAATAAACTCATCTTGGTGTGACTTGAGCCCGGGAGTTCAAGGCGTCAGTGAGCTATGGTCAAGTCACTGCTCTCCAGGCTGAGTAACAGAGCAACACTTTCTCTTTACAAAAACACTCTTGGTAGATGTACTCACTAATTTGTAATATAACTAATATCAAAACTCAAAGTATTTGATTTTATAACCATGAATATATTTAAATGTTTAAACTTATGATCTAGATTTCCAAGAAAAATGCAGAATATCAGGCCAGGCATGGTGGCTCACACCTATAATCCCAGCAATTTGGGAGGCTGAGGTGAGAGGATTGTCTGAGCCCAGGTGTTCAAGACAAGCCTGGGCAATTTGACAAGACCTTATCACTACAATAAATCAAAAAATTACTCAGATGTGTTGGTACATGTCTGTAGTTTCAGCTACTTGGAAAGATGAGGTGGAAGGATTGATTGAGCCCAGGAGGTTGAGGCTGCAGTAGCTGTGAGCAACATGCCACTGCACTCCAGCCTGGGAAACAGAGTGAGACTCCAACTCAAAAAAAAAAAAAAAGAAAAGAAAAGAAAAGAAAAATTCAGAATGTAGTTTAAAATATAAATTCCTTTCAAAAAAGTCTCACAAAAAATAAATTATAATTCATTATGTCTCCATATAATGAAAGTACATGTGGCATTAGACTGATTACAATTGAATCCTCACTCTGTCACCAAGTTTCTAAATGACAAAATCAAATTGCTTAACTTAGTGTATATAAAGCAGTCATATGTTTGGTATTCATTTCGTAAATATAAATAAATTATGACAACTAATATAGTTTATGTTATTACTTGTTTTTAATTGTCAAAATATTTTGTCATAGAAATAGCATAAAAATTCAAAAGAAGAAAATGATCCTAATGTTAATTGTCAGAGTATCTTAAGATAAAAGCAATTATCAGTTTGGAATTATGAAGGTGAATATTAGAAGAATTAATAGCAGGTCTTTAATATTTATAAGTAACACTTTGTGCCCTTCAAGGAGATATACATGTGTAGGAGGAGAATATGTTAAGCATATTAAAGTGGCAAGGATGGATAACTTTATATAGGTATACACATATGCAAGAAAATGTATTAGATATATTTCAGTGCCTTCAGATAAGAGAAGGAGAAGATGACAGTGAACTTTTAGATGTATTAACTATTATTTTGTACCATTAATAAGGATGGTTAACTTTTTTTATCTTGAAAAGATATGTAAAGACTGGTATCATTTGCAGTTATATTTTTTCAAAAAGTGAAAAAATTGGATCTATTGTTACTTTTTTGAAATGCATAATATTTTATTGAGAGGTTTGATGATCTTAAAATGCAATGATTAATACATTATCTCAAAAATAATTTATTCTTACACATAAACTTAATTAAAATAAAGTTATGATAATATATTTTTTGTCTCAGCCTTTGGAAAGAAGTTGGACTTAGATATTTTATTTTCCTATAAAGAAATGAAATATTGTGCAAAATATTTGAAAGTAGAGTTTTCAGCACAGAAATGCAATTCTTGAGAACACAGAAACTCATAAGCCATGCTCTATGGTTACCCAGCTTTTGGTTTGGGAAAATTTCCAAAATTTTGTGGGTAAATAGAGCCCCAATAGAAAGTGACAGTCCCAATGTGTAGGAAGAAGTAAATTTAATTTTAGAAAGACCCAGAAGATTGACATTTTGAGAATCATGTTTTAGAACTTCAAAATCACTAAGTGTAGAGAAGATGTGGAAATACTGACTAATCCGGAGTAGTGAGACCTTGTTTAACACACTGGATATTCAGTTGACACCCAAATTCAGACTGCAGAATGTTGATGTCTTATGAATAATGATACCAACTCAGATTAAATTAAAGCATTCACAGAAGCAAGGTGATCTTCCCGTTATATTACTATCTGCCCAAACAAACGTAAGACTATTTAAAAGATGATAAAATAGTCCAGTCTTTAAGCAATATAATATAATTTCTAAAAAATAAATGCAATAAGATGTGAATAAGCAGGAAAAGTTAAAAACACATGCAATAGAAAAGAAATCTAATTGAATGAGAATGACAATGATCCAGATATAGAATTTAGAAACAAAAACAATTACAGTTATAAATATGAATAATTATAGATAAGGTAAATAAAATGCATGTATAGAAAAATGTCGGCAAAGAATGAGAAATTTGACAATAAACTAACAAAGAGACACATATATAAATATAAAATGTGAATATAAATATATATATTGAAGATTAACTTAAAATAATGCAGGTTAACTGTTTCTGTGTTGTTTAGAGATAAAATTAATATTCTAGTATGTCGTGTTTTGTGTCAAGGGAGAGAGAGAGAAAAAATAAGCAGAAAAATTATTTGCAGAGATAAAGCCTAAAACATTCTCAACTTTTTCAAATCTGACAAATTACAGAAATACACAAATCTATGAATCCTAGCAAAACACATGCAAGATATATGTATGAAGAGGATACAATGTAACATATAATAAAGTATTAGAAAAGCTAAAAAAAAAGACTTCTGACATTAGGAAAACAATAACATTTATAACTTATAATTAGAAACAGTGAAGTGAAATATAGATGACAAGAAAATGTTATATGGGAGAGGAGAACCTATTTAGTAAAATTGCCTGACCACACGTGGAAGATTAAAATGAGACCCCTACTTAACACCATACACAAAAATCAACTCTAAATGAATGAAAGACCTAAATGTAAAACCTCAAACTATAAGAACCTTGGAAAATACAGGAGACACCCTTATGGAAATTGGAACTGGCAACCAATTCCTGATCAAAACTCCAAGTGCCCATGCCATAAGAGATAAGTTAGACAAATGGGACCTCATCAAACTGACAGCTTCTTCAAAGCCAAAGAAACCATCAAGAGAGCTTGGAGACAGCCCACAGACTGGAATAAATAATTTGCAACTGGATGTCTGACAAAGGCCTAACATCTAGGATCTACAAGAACTCAAACATGCCAAAAAGAAAAAAAAAAGTCCTATTACAAAGTGGGCAAAAGATATGTATAGATACTTCTCAAAGAAGACATACAAGCAGCCAACAGATACATGAAAAAATGCTCAGCCGCACTAGTCATCAAAGAAATGCAAGTTAAAACTACACTGAGATATCACCTAACGCTAGTCAGGGTGGCCATCATCAAAAGCCCAAAAAACAACAGATGCTGGAGAGGATGTGGCAAAAGGGACTACTTCTACACCATTGGTGGGAGAATAAACTACTACAGCCACTGTGGAAAACAGTGTGGCAATTCATAAAAGATCTAAAAATCAACCTCCCATACCGCAATCCCCTTACTGGGAATATACCCAGAGGAACTTAAATCACTCTATGAAAAAGATAACTGCACATGTTGGTTTATTTCAGCATTGCTCACAGTAGCAAGAACATGGATACAACCATGCTGCCCATCAAAAGAGAACTGGAAAAAAAAAACAACAATGTGGTATATATACACAATGGAATATTACACAGATATAAAGAAGGACAAAATCATGAACTTCACAGCAACCTGGATGGATTTAGAGTCTATAAAACTGAATGATTTTCACAGAAACAAATAACTGAGTATTACATGTTCTCACTCATAAGCAGACCATGAACAATTTTAATACTATAAGAAATGGATTGGCAGTAGTGGGAAACTGCTGGTGGTGAGAGAGGCGAGATTGGCAGTAGAGGAATGTGCCGGTGGAGGGGGGCACACCTCATTAACAAGGGTACCTGCATAATGAACATTTGTATACCTCACCCTGAACTGTACCCCGTATCTTGAAAATAAAAAAATTAAAAGTAAAAAAAAGTGTTAATGAACACATCTATAAATCTTTACTTGTCTGTAAACAGAACCATTAAGAAAAATGTATTAAAAAGAAAAACAAAAAGCCCCGGTAATCTATATTTCAATATCCAGAACAAAATTTTCATTAAAATTAAGATGAAATAGTGAATTTCCCAAACAACTTAAATGAAATATCAAAGATAATATTCACGTTGAAAGCAAATAACATTTCAATGAGAATTTACACTAAACAAAGGAAGAACACAAGACAAGTGTACTGGTAAATATTCAAGATTATCTTTAGATATTTATGTAAATAAACACTTAATTTTTAAATAAAAAGGAACACAATTTATGGTGAAGTTTATAGTATCAGGCCACAGTAGCAAAATGAGTCATAGGTGGACAAATGAAATATACTATGTTTGGGATTTCTGGGAAGATGGCTGCATAACCAGTCAGGCTGTGTGTGCCCCTGTGTGTGTGAGTGATTATATAGACAATACTGCATGTGTTTTTGTGTGTAAGTGGGAATGTGAGAGGCTGACTGAGTGAAGACTCAAGAGCAAGTGACCCGGATCCTATTGGTAAAGCCACTGGTATCACAGCTGCTCTGCTTGGGCCCTAGCACTTCTCAGAGCACAGAGGCTGAGCGCTATCTTCTAAAATCGCAGAGCTTCTAGGTAGAACAGCTGGAGTAATTGCTAACCCCAATACCACACCTCTGAACTGAACACTTTACATACACAAAGTGTGTATAAAATAAAAAAAAAAAACCTAAAGGTAGCAAGGGAAAAAGGTTAAATTACCTACTGAGGGTGAACAATCAGAATTGCTGCAGATTTCTCTGCAGAAACACTACACACCAGAAGGAATTGGGCCCCTATCTTTACTGTTCTCAGAGATAAACAATTGCAACCAAGAATTTTCTACTCAGCCAAGCTAAGCTTCATCAGCAACAAAGAATTAAAATCATTCCCAGATATCCAATCTCTAAGATAATATGCCACTTCAAGACCAGCTGTACATGAGATGCTTTAAAAAGTGTTGTGCACAGAAGAAAAAAGAAACCAAAGAAAGACTATATACTGCACAAGATGACAAACAGACACGGAAGCAGCAGAACACACAGCATACCTACAAAAATTAAAACACACACATATATGAACACAAAAGCTGAACAAAAACAAAACAGCCTTATAAGAGCATTATATCAGGGATAAACTCTCACATTTCATCAATCAGCCTTAATGTGAATGGAATAAATGCACCACTGAAAAGACATAGAATGGCAAACTGGATAAAAACACATGACCCAGTAATGTGCTGCCTCCAGGAAGCTGATCTCACCACAAAGGATGCCCACAGACTCAAAGTTAGAGGATGGAAAACAAATTTTCAGGCGAATAGATCAAAAAAGTTTGTTATAGAGAAAAAGAAATATACTATGTTGTTTCTTCATACATGTGGTAATAAAATATCAATCTAAATAAGCTAAGGTAAATAAATTTCTATGAAACAAATTATAATAGAGAAACAACATGTCAAAGCCTCTGGTATACAATAAATCAGTGCTAAGAGGAAACTTTAAAGTTTTAAATGCCTACATCAAAAAGAAAGATCTGAAATCCAAAATTTAATGCTTTAACTCTGAGAACAATAAACACAAGAACAACCTAAATCCAAAGCTAGCAGAAGAAAAGATGTAACAAAGATCAGTGTGAAACTATATGAGATGGAGACAAAAAATTGATACAAAGGAAAAATGAATAAAAAAGTTGGTTCTTCAAAAGCATAAATAAAAATGACAGACCACTAGCTAGACAAACAAAAATTTAAAAAATAAAAGAAGACTCAAATAAGTACAACAGAAAAAATAAAGGTAACATTACAACTGATAACACATAAATACAAAAGATCATCAAAAACAATTATGAACACCTCTATGATGACTAATTAGAAAACTTCAAATAAATAGATACTAATCTGGAAAAATAAAACTTTCCAAAGCTAAACCAGAAAGAAAAATAAATACCAAATAGACCAATAATAAGCAATAAAATTGTGTCATTATAAAAACAGTTCAACAAATAAAGCCCAGGTGCAGATACAACTGAATTTTACCCAACGTAAAAAGAAGAGCAGGCATCAATTTTAATGAAGCTGTTTCAAAATATTGAGGTGCCCAGACTACTTTCTTGTTCATTCTATGAAATCAGTGTCTTCCTGATACAAAAATCAGGCAAGGACACACAAAAAGGGTATTACAGACTAATATTGCCGATGAATATAGGTGTAAAAACTGTCAACAAAATTCTAGCAAACCAAATTCAACAACCCATCGAAAAAAGAATCCACAACCACCAAGTGAGTTTATACCAAGAATGCAAGAATGGTTCAACAACCACAAATCAATAAATATAATTCACCACATAAACATAATTTAAAACAAAACCCACATGACCCTCTCAATAGATGCAGAAAAGCCATGTGATAACATCCAACATTTCTTCATTATTAAACCCTTCAACCATGTAGGCTTTCAAAGAACATATTTCAAAATAAAAAGAGAGCCATGTATGACAAACCTATAGGAAAAATATTATATGGGAAAAAGTGTGAAACATTTCCCATGAGAACAACAACAATATAAGACTGTCCACTCTCGCTATTCCTATTTAACGTTGTACTGGAAGTGCTAGCCAGAACAATCAGGTAAGAGAGAGAAATAAAAGGTACTCATATAGGCAAGGGGAAAGCTCAGCTAGCTGTGTTTGCTGATGACATGATTGTATACCTCGAAATCCCTAAAGACTTCTCCAAAAGAATCTTACATGATAAAACTTCATTAAAACTTCAGGATAAAACTTCAGTAAAATTTTCAATATAAAATCAATGTACTAAAATCAGTAACATATCTTTATAACTCTCAAGAAGAGAACCAAATGAAGAGCTCAATCCCTTTTACAACAGACACACACAAAAACACCCAAGAATACTTTTAAGCAAAGAAGTAAAATATCTTTACAAGGAGAAATATAAAACACTGATGAAGGGATTTGTTCATGCACACAAAAATGAAGAATATATATTCTAATGTATCAGAAGAATCAATATTGTTAAAGTAACCATACAGCCTCAAATAATTTATGAGTTCAACGCAATCTCTATCAAATTACCAATATCACTTTTGAACTAGAAAAGACAATTCTACAGTTACTACGTAACTAAAAATGTGCCCATAGCCAAAGCAATCCTAAATAGAAAGAACAATTGTGGAGGCATCCATTGCCTTAATACACTTCAAATTATACTGCAAGGCTATATTAACTAAAACAGCATGATACTGGTAATAAATGAATAGATAGATTCATGGAACAGAATAGAGAAACAGAAAAAAAGCCACATACTTATAATTAACTTATCTTCAATAAATCTGATAAAACAAACATTGGGAAAAGCATGCCCTATTCAATAAATGATACTAGGACAATTGACTAGCCATATGCAGAAGAATAAATCTGAATTCCTACCTCCCAGGAAATAAAAAAAGTCAACTAAAAACGAATAAAATACTTAAATGCAAGGCCTGTATCTATAAAAATTCTATTAAAGTCCTAGGAGGAAAAAACCCTTCTGGATATTGGCCTGAGCAAAGAACTTATCATAAAGACCCCCAAAAAGCAAACATGACAAAAGCAAAAATAGACAATTGGGATATAACTAAACTAAAAAGCTTCTCTACAGAAAAATAAATCAACAACAGAGTGAACAGAAAACCTACAGGATGAGAGAAAATATTTGTAAATTACATCTCTGGATACTAATATTCAGAATCTACAAGGAACTCAACTCAAGAAGTAAACTAAAAGTCTATCAAAAAGTAGTTAAAGGACACTAACAGACACTTCTCAAAAGAAGACATCCAAGTGGTCAAGAACCATGAAAAAATACTCAAAATCACCAATCATCAGAGTAATGCAAACTAAAATCACAATGAGATATCATCTTACACCAGTCAGAATGGCCATCATGAAGATGTCAAAGAAAAACAGACAATTGCATGGATGTGGACCAAAGGAAATGCTTATAAACGTTTGGTGAAATGTAAATTAGTTCAACTCTATGAATAGCAGTGTGGGGATCTATCAAAGAACTAAAAATTGAGCTACCACTTTTCAAGCAAGCCCCCTACTGGATATATACCCCCCAAAATGAATTATATTCAAAGACACCTGTATTCACATGTTTAAGACAGCACTATTTACAATAGCAAAGTCATGGAACCAACTTCAGTGCTCATTAATGGTTGATTGGATAAAGAAAATGTTATATACACACATGCACCATGGAATGCTACACAGCCATAAAAATAATAACAAAATCGTGCAACATGAATGGATTTGAAGGCCATTATCATAAGTGAAGTAATTCAAATAGAAAACCAAACACAATATGTTCTCACTTATAAATAGAAGCTAAACAATGTGTGCTCATGAACATAAAGATGTAAATAATAGATACTAGGGACAAAAAAAAAGAGTAGATGGATAGGGAGGCAAGGCTTTAAAAACTACCTATCAGATACAATGCTCACTGTTTGGGGAATGGGGACATCAGAAACTCAATCCCCACCAGTATACAATATGCCCATGCAACAGAAACACATTCATATCTCCAAATCTGAAATAAAAATTCAACTAAAAAAGTATATTGTAAACTCCAGATCAGCTATTACAATACAATATCCAATAAATAAAATTCTACAATATGCTGGAATGATCCAAATGAAGACAAAAATGTAGAACAAAAGTAAACAAAATCAGTGAGAAACAGAAGAAACAAAAAAGTTTAACCCAACCGTATTATTTCATTAAGTATACAGAACTACACAATCACATTTGGGAATTATAGACACTTCTCTTAGAAATTGAAAGACTAAACTGAAAAAATAAAGTAAATTAAAATCTAGTATAGATATTGAAGATTGAAATTGCCCTTTTAATCAACTGGGCCTAAATGATAATTTGAAAACACAAATCAAAATTAATGTAGAATTCACATTCTTTTCAAGTACAAAAAATATTCAGCAAACTGGATCACATTCTGGTTCATTAAACAAGTATCAATAAATTGCAAATGGCTGAAGGCATACAAAGTATGTTATTTGGCCATAAAATATTATATTGTAAGTAAATAGTATATGATTAAAAAATACCCAAATATTTGGAAATAAATTAACATGGTTTAGTAAAACATGAAACATAAGAAAAATAGCACTTACATTAGAATTTTAAAAAATTTTTTCTAATTTCTTTATTTTAAGGATGTTGGGTATATGTCAGGGTTAGGTATACTAATGTTCATTATGCAGGTACCCTTGTTGATAAGGTGTGCCTCCTCATGGCAGTTTCCCAAAATAATTAAGACAAAATTGCAAAATTTGATGATGTTAAAAAAGTGAAACATAAATTAACTAAGCTTCTAGCAAAAAGTCAAAATAAAGAAAAATCATAGCTAATAAAATGATGATAAAACAATAAAAGAACTGAAAAATATTTTAAAAGGCCAGCTAAGGATACTTTTCTGAAGATTATTAGTAACATGAGTAGACATTTTCATTATTGCTTTTAAAAAAAACCCCTCAAATTTCCAATACTAAGATTAAAATTGTAGCCTTGCTAAAGGATTCTTTTACCACATCAGGATTTAAAACAGATATGTTAAAAAACTTTATGTTGATAAGTTTAAACAACTTTGTGCATATGGACAAAATTGTTGACATCAAAAATTACAAACACTGCTATAGAATGAAAGATAAAAATCTGAAAAATTCTATACTAAATAATGCAGATAAGTTATAGTTTAAAACCTTTCTATGTTGAACATTCCAAATGACGAAGTAATCAGAGTGAATTCCACAGTATAAGTGAGAAAGAAACAATGCCAATTTTTAATACTTTTCAAGAAAATAAAGAAAAGGGGAACATATTCAACCAGTTTTATGAAGCTAAAATAAACTTTTAATCAAAAATCGATAAGGCCATAATATGACAATGGAACATTACACAGCAGTATTCCTCATAAACATAGAAGCAACAATCCTTACTGAAATATTTGCAAATCATACAATAAAAGATAATCCATGATGACCATGTGTGATTTACATCAGAAATACTATGATTTGATATTCAGAAATCAATACATATAATTTATCATATTAACAGGGTTAAAAACAGATGCTTATTTGGTCATTTAAATGCATGAAGAAAAAATATTTGATGGTATTTAATAATTACTCCTGTTAAAATCCTCAGCAAAATATAAATAAAAGGAAATTTTCTCAATCTAAAATATAGTATTTGTGAAATACTTGTAACTACCTTTACACTTAAAAGTGAATATTAAGTATTATCTCCTAAAATTAGGGGAAATGACAAGGTTATCCACTTTTACTATTTCCAGTCAATATTGCATCAAAGATCCTACCAAGTATAATAATATAAAAGTGTTTGAAATAGAAAAATTAAGAGGAAATAAATAATATTATCTTTTAAAATATACCCTTATGCTTTACTTAGAAAATCTAAAGGAATATAAAAAAACAAACTACCAAAACCAGCACTTAAATCTAGCAAGCTCATGGAAAACAAGATCAAATCACAAAAACCAGTTATATGTATACCTGTGAGGGGCAGACATACTGAAAGATAAAATTAGAAAAAAATGCAATTTATGTTAAATGTAGACAAGCATCAAAGACATAAGAATGGATTTAATGAAACGTGAGCAATCACTAAATTGAAAAATTATAAAATGTTCTGTGGAAGTTAAGACTTAAAAATAGAAATATACAATACTAACATTTGCAAGTAACTTTATTTATAGAAGATGCTCCCTGCTAACTGATCTACAGATTTGACACAATTCCCATTCCAAACCTGAGCAGGGCTTCTTTTGTACAAATTTGCTAACAGATTGATTGCAAAATTTACATGAATTTAGCACAATTGAGTCTTAAAAATCTAAAAATGAGGAAATAAGTTATTAGAATTAGAAAATATGCTTATAAAATTGCTTGTTACAAAATAAAACTACAAAATTCATTTGCATAACTTAAAAATATCTAGCAATAAATTGAAAAAGAGGTCCAAAAGTTACATAACAGAGAAGTATCTAAATCAAGAAAGAAAAAAATTAATAGATACGACAAATGGGGAAAAGATAGCTTATTTAGAGAATAGAGAGAGAGAAAGGAGATTCATCTCCTCAAGGTGGACCATGCTGTCCATCAAAAGAGGACTGGATTTTAAAAATGTGGTACATATACACAATGGAATACCACGCAGTTATAAAAAAGAACAAAATCACGAATTTCACAGCAACCTGGATGGAACTAGAGTCTATAATACTGAGTGATCTGTCACAGCAACAAAGATCTGAGTATTACATGTTCTCACTCATAAGTGGACCTTGAATATCTATCGTAATACTATAAGAAAAGGATCGACAGTGGTGGGAATCTATGGAGGGGTAGGGAGGGCAAGAGTGGTAGGATTAATGATAGTCAATATCTGTCTGGGGATGGGGGGGATACCCTTATCAACAGGGGTGCCTGAACGATGCATATTTGTATACCTAACCCTTAACTGTACCCCACAATTTTAAAATTAAAAAATATGTTTAAAAAATAGCAAATAAATTTGACTTCTTTCTCACACCATATGCACATACAAAATGTCAATTTTAGAGAGAAATATATCTAAACATGAGAGGCAAGACAATACAGCCCCTAAAAAATAAAAGAAGACTGTTTCCTGATGTTAAGGAAAAATTTACTAAATAAACCAAAAAAATAAAAAATGCACTTAGTGTGAAGGCAAGATGAATACATTGATTTTTATTTCGATATTAACCAAAGGACACTACTAAGAAAGTAAAAATACATGACCTACATTAAAAGAAAACAGTTTCATTCCTGACCCCCAAAACACAAAGGGCTCATTTGAAAAGGTTCTTACACATCACTACTTAAAAAGTAGATAGCCAAAATATTTGAACAGAACTGTAAAAGTGAGTATGAAAATCCCAATATACAGTTAAAGTCTCAACATCATCAGTCTTCAGGAAAATGCAGATTAAAGCTATAGCATAATATTTTTCCACTGGCAAAATCATATGCTGTTGAAAATGTAGAACAATGAGAACTTTCTAGGTGTTGTTGGGAATATGTATTCAGAAAACTACTTAAGAACTCTGTTTAGTGTTATCCTCTAACGTCCAACACATACATATTCTGGGATGTAACGTTTTAGTTTCTAGGTTATATAACCAACAAACTGAGCGTTGGTGTGCACCAAAAGCTATATATCTTTTTAGCAGCATAATTCATAGTGGCCTTAAATTTGAATGAATTCAAATGTTCTTTGGTATTTATGTGTTGCTATAGAGCAATGAAGAAAATATATGAACTACAGGTATACATTATTACTGGAATCTCTAAAACAACACCAAGACAGAGAATCACTCATAAAAAAAAAAAAAGAGAGAGAGAGAGAGAGAGAGAAAAGTAGTAAAACATAGATTGAATGATTTGTTTCAATAAAGTTCAAAATATGGGCAAAACTTACAGTGTTAAAAATCTAGCTGATAGTTATCTTTAGGAAGGATGGAATTTTTTAAAAAACTAAATGCACAAGGTAGGCTGGTATGTTCTGTTTTTATCACCTGAGTTGTTTCATGAGAGTATTTACTTTATTAAAATCATTGAGCCTCATAGTTAAAATTAGTCCCATTTCTCATGTATCTTACAATTCTGTACAAAGAGGAATAAAAGAAAGTAACTTCATTTAAAAAGTTGTTTTATTTATTGTTGCTTGTTAAATCTTTGTTCTAACAGAAAAATATGGTTATCATATTTATTAACTACAATAGCAGGTTAAGGAAAGAACAGTGAGAAAGCTCCATCCTGACTATTAAGAACATTTTTGTTTGAAACTTTTTAAACAGATAATTTATTCACCTCCACTTCATATTCAGCACTAGGCAAAAATGTGCTCATATGACACCTGTGTGTTTCTGGTGTTTATCAATGTATTTGGCTCACAAAAATAATTGCCTGTAATACTAAGTAACAGGCAATTGATCAGGATTATAAAGCACAACCAGGATCTAAACAAGCACTTTTGATTTCAAATAATCATTTCTTGCTCTAACTTTTGCCATCTATGACTATTTATATTACTTGCACCTTTATATCCATTTAAACTTAATATTTCAAATATCTTATTTTTACTCTACTCCCTTGGTTTACTTTGCAAGCGTTTTATAGGTATTTACTCTTTACCGGGTTTTGTCTCATTATTGGAAATGCAAATATAAACAGAACATTATCCCTTGAAAAAGAAGCTTATAGTCTAGTAAATGTAGAATAGTAAAAAAGAGAGACAAAAATTTATCATTTTAGTTTAACATATAAATGATAATTTTTATAGTGAGTATAATATACTTTAATAATTTTCTCCTCGTTCCTACTTTTTTTTTTTTTTTTTTTGAATTGGAGTCTCAGTCGCCCAGAGTGGAATGCAGTGGCCGCTCCCTGTCACCGCAGCCTCGACCTGCCGGGCTCCAGCGATCCTTCCGCCTCAGCCTTCCAAGTAGCTGGAACTGCAGGCGCGTGCTACTACGCCCGGCTAATTTTTTGAATTATTGTAGAGATGAGGTCTCACCAATTTGCCCAGGAGGGTCTCGAACCCGTGGACTCAGGCAATCCACTCACCTCGACCTACCAAAGCACGAGATTACAGGCTGAGCCACCAAGCCCGGCCTGTTCCTACTTTCTTTACTTCTCACACCTTTTCCCTTCCTACTCCCAAAAATGCTGCTATTCACTTAAATTACTCTCCTTAAAGTACATTTTTGATTATTTTCTCTTTTTTTTTTTTTTTTCCTTGAGGACCTTCAGGTTATCTCTTCTCTTGTCAAATAAAAGATAAACATCTTAACTTGGTGTTAAAGCTCATCAGACTTTTTATTTTTCAGTACTCTGAATCAAAAGTTAACTCTTTGGTTGTCCAGTATATTCAGATTTCTTGGTTCTTCTGTTAAAGCCTACTCTTAGATGACAGGGTCTACATCATTAATTGCTGTCGTTCTCAAATATTTGTCCTGTGTCATTTACATATTGAATGGCTCATAAATAATTTCAACAAAACAATGGAGTGTGTCATTTTAAGGAGCTCATCAGAGAAATAGGGCAGAAGTGCAAACATGAGAGTTTAACTTTCCCGAAGAGTAAGCAATAAGTTTTTAATCAAACTTCTAAATTTCTCATGGTGACAGGTACAATACATTTTTAGATTAGGCAGATACTATAAGGTCTATGGAGATCCCAACACTGAAATAGCACAAGAGACACTTCATATTAAATATTTCTCATGTCTAATAGAGATATTAGTTTATCTCTCCTGTGGAAAACTGGATTTACCTCCTATGTAATTGATGTGAAATAGAGATTTGGATAGACAGGGGATGATTCTTCAGAAAAAAATCAAAGTCAGTGCTATCCTTTACCAAGTCATCCTGAGCATAATTTTTTTTCCTGCATCTTTGCTTGGAGAAATGAGGTTGTAAAACAGAATGAATTAACAGAGCTAATACTTTCACTCAGTCCGGTTGTTCTTTCAGAAGTTTGTGTTATAGTGTTATAGTCACAAAAATGGTATTCAGAAAGCAGATCTGTAACTGAAGAATGCTTACCAAGTAGACTATTAAATGCAAAGCAGTGAGAACCCATTTGTTTTCAAAGTTCTATTATTATTAACCTATTATTTTTTTTTTCCATCAGAGCTCATGTTTGCTACTTAAAAGGCACTGGGATATTTTAGTAATTTAAAATTCAAAGCTCTACAGAATAATACCATAGTAAAATTTCTAATAACAATTTTACATTGAGAATTGGTTCATATTTTACTTTATTTTCTTACATTTAAACATGGTTGATAACCTTAACAAAATCAGCTTTCTAAAGAAAGGGTCAATATTTTAGCAATATATGGCTAGATTTGTCACAAGTATTCATTATTTTGTGGTGTTTAAATAGTTAATGTTACCCGGGTTCGGTGGCTCAGCCTGTACCCCGCGCTTTGGGAGGCTGAGGTGAGTGGATTGCCTGAGCCCGCAGGTTCGAGACCCACCTGGGCAACTTGGCGAGACCTCTACAATAAATAAAAAAAAATTAGCCGGGCGTGGTAGCGCGTGCCTGTAGTTCCAGCTACTCGGAAGGCTGAGGCGGAAGGATCGCCGGAGCCCAGCAGGTGGAGGCTGCGGTGGCCAAGAGCGCTCCAGTCTGGGCAACAGAGTGAGACTCCAACTCAAAAATAAATAAATAAATAAATATTTAAATAAATAGTTAATGATTAAGAAATTCAAGATTTTCTTTTCACAAGCTTCCGAATAAGATAATATAAATAAGTATAGTTTTCATTTTAATTATTAAACTATTTTGAAGATTCAGAAGCTCCTAATGCTTGTTATAAGTAAGCAATATAATTTAGTCAAGATCCTGAGTTTTCTTTGAGTATTTAAAAAAATGCCAAATGTTAAATGGCTTTTTTCTTTCCTCTAATGACACCATTCTTCCTTTTCTGGCCAAGCAAATAGAGATGAGAGTTAAATTAATTAGAAGTCACACTATATCATTATTTTTTAGATTTATTTTTATTTGTTTTAAAGATGTGGGGTACAATTCAGGATTAGGTAGATAAGTGATCATTGTACTGGTAAATTTTGGTCTCCCTTGGTCCCCAGTTCGCCTGGTTTGAGATCAGGTACCCATACTAATGCTACATGCCCCCCCTTCCCCTTGTTTCCCATTACTGCCAATCCCTTTCTTATAGTATGTTGATAAATGTTCCGGGTTTGCTTGTGAGTGAGAACATGTGGTATATCATATAATCTGTGTAATCTTTGTTTATCCTCAATATGGAAAGAATATGTCTGCAAGTTTTTAGAAATATGCCACCAAATATTTTAGTCTAGATTTTATAATTAACAAATGCTTCTTCATATTTTAAAATTAAATTTAAACTTTATCTTCCCAAGGTCTAATTGGTAGGCAGTTTTAGAAAAGCATAGGGAAAAGTAAATTATTCTTAACTCAGTCATCTAAGCAGCCGTTTATATATGCATTGCCTTTATTTATCAGTAATTTTAAGAGTACTTCAATATTAATCCATGCTTTTTGTAAACATCCATAGTCCTCATAATGTCTGACTGCATTTATATATAAACCTTCCGAAGTTATATTTACTTATTTATATATACTACTACAATATACATACAGTATATACACAACAAATACATATATTAATCCTTTCTGGATCTACTGCCATCTACTCAGATATACTAATTTAAAGCCAATTTAAAAAATCTAGCCCATGGCAAATTTTTATGTCTGTGTGTTTACTTATTGCACGAAATCCATTATGACATAATGCCTTAACTGATTTTAAAGTGCTAATTGATTGCCTACTGTATCCTGAGCTTGTCTAGTTGCTTACGGAAGTAACAAAATGTGATACATGATACCAGGCACATCCCTAACACTATACGTCTAAATATTTAAAAGTTTTAAACCAAAATGTGACTAAAGCCCCATTGCTTTTGCCAGGCATGGATCCCACTCCCAATTCCCTCATGCACCTCAGCTGTGCAAGCCAGAGGTTCTCTGAGAAACACATGTCCCCTCAGAATAGCTCTGGGGCTTGGAGCCTGAGATGCCTGTGGTTCCACAGGGGTTGGCAAGAGTAAAGCTAGAACTGAGACCAAGCCTCTAAAGCAGGTTGGAGACTGACCTTGTTACATCCTCAGGAAGCTGAGCAGGCTGCTTTTCTGTCCCTTCTAATAACCTTATCTGCTCTGAATTTTCAAGCAGTTAAGAAGGTCTTTTAAATTAAGACCATTCAAACTAATTGTTAAGTTTAGTAATCAAGTTTTGGTTGCATAAAAATTCAAAAAACATTTCTACCAGGACCAAAAAGAAAAAAGTATTTATGTTTCACATTTGTTTTAGGCAGAGCCCTGTAAAAGTCATAACTGAGGAGGACATGGGTTTCTCATTGGCTAGGTCTAAGAAAATATTTTTATGTTATTATTAAAATTACAAATAATTATAGAAGCTTAGTTTTAAAACAGAACTTCAGTGTATCTTTAGGGTGATAAGAACTTGTGTTTGTTCTCACTTTTGTTGTCTGGTATGTACTATAACGTGCATACACGTGCAGAACAGATTTCTCTTTTTTTTTTTTTTTGAGTTGGAGTCTTACTCTGTCACCCAAGCAAGAGTACAGTGGCAGGCTCATGGACACTGCAGTCTCGACCTGCTGGGCTCAGGTGATACTTCTGCCTCAGCCTTTCAAGTAGCTGGAACTACAAGCATGCACCATAACACCTGACTAATTTTTCTTGATTTATTGTAGAGATGAGGGTTCGCCAAGTTGCCTAAGCTGGTCTTGAACCCATGAGCACAGGCAATCCTCTCACCTCAGTCTCCCCAAGTGCTGGGATTATAGGCGTGAGCCACTAATGGCTGGTTCTGAAATTTTTGTGATCCTGTGTATGCTTCAGTATTATATGAACTATAGTTAACCTGGTGTCTTCAAAGCACAATACTGATCTTATTGATTCTATTATATATTTTGCAACAGCAAAAGATGTGCAAAAACATTTGGCTTAAATAAGATGAGTCCTCTACTTCAGATCCTTTTGCTATATGAATTGTCAAGGAGACTAGAGGAGATAGTTCCTTGGAGGATGCTTTAAAATGCACGGCAGTGTTGTAGTTTAGGAAACAAAACCCTATGGAGTGATTCCCTTTCTTAGTCAACGATATGCCTGAAAGCCTGTAAATACATATATATTTCTTTCTCAGTGTGTGAAAATCATCTTAAGACTTTTAATGAAGACAATTGTTAGGCATTGTAATGCCTAATAAGAAGAGATTTGGGTTATTGTAGTGTTTTTAAGATAGAACTAGAAAAAATTATAATGGGGACTTGATGTAGCAATGAGAACTCAATCTAAGAATGGCTTGGTAAGGTGACAGTGAATGTAGTATCTGAAGAATGAGTTGGTCAAGCCAAGAAGTAAAACAGGAGAAAGATTGTACTATGCAGAAACATTTCCAAAGGTCCAGGGTTAGGAAAACAGGTGCAATACCCTAGGAAAATATAGAGATGACTCAGTTAGGCATTAGAATTCCAACTTTTAATTTGCTCAAATTACCATTATTTTAAATTATTTATCTTAAGTTGAATCTAATTTTGACGAGCACGCTTTTACTCTCCTGTATACTTACCATTTAGTATACAGATAATATATAGATGAGATCTACATATATATATGTTTTATAGTAACCAAAGTGGAAATTGCCTATAATGAATGACACACCCTTGCAAGACAAGAATGTCTGGAATAACTAAACCACTGTAAGTGATTCAGGGATGGCTTTGGTTAAATGTCAATATACCCACATTGTCTGTTGCTATCACTATGAAGGTAACATTGCTTTACAGTTTCCTGTCTATACCCTAAAAGAGGTGCTAGTTTCACTTTCTTTTCTTCTTTCTCCTTCAACACTCTGAAACTTAATGTGCCACTTATTGTACTAATTAAATTTGCACTGTCACCATCATTATATTCTTTATCCTCTTTTCTAATTCCTGATCTGCATTCCTGTTTTTGAAAACTCCACTGTAATACAGAAATAAAAGGATAATTGGATAATTGTTTGTGATCGCTTTACTTCTGCACTATGCAGCATGCAGCCTGATTTTTGAGCTACAGAAGATGAATTGCACACTAAAATGTTCCTATGAGAAAGCTAGGCTGATATTTTGTGATTCTAGTCATGTATCAAAACTTTAATAGTAAATAGAAAAAAAGTGAGTTGACTCGGGGTTTTTTTTCCTATTACATTGTTCATGACATGTTACTATGACCCTGTCTTTGTGTTATATTTTGTCGAAGTACGGGAGAACATAACAAAAAATAGAACAGAATTGGCATTCATGACAGAGAAGTTAAGGCACTGGCAAAGCCAGTAACTCAAGAGTTAAATATGCAAATCATATACAATTATTAGAGATAAGGCAAAGCTAGCAAGGCCTATGTAAGATGACACTCTCTCTCTGTCTGTATATATATAATATATGTACATAATATATAATATATATCTCTCTAGTTATTATTTATAGACTATATAGATAAGCTATATAGTCTCTATATATTATTTTCATATATATCTATATATTACATATAAACTAAATATACAGGCTATATATAGTTTCTGTATATATAGTTTTTTTGATGTTATCATTATTTATTCATTCTTCTTGAGTTTTTGAAAAGTTCTTAAACTTAATACTCAAACAGATTTTATTTATTTTTTCCAAATCTATCAAATATATATTCTTTATATCCTCTAGTGGTCTTATTTAAAGTCCAGGCAAAAGAATTTAAAAAAAAAAAGCTATCTTGACTCTACAGCTTTGATATTATTGACCTTGTCAGATATGAGAAGGATGACAGAGGAGAACACATTTTTCAGTGGTATAAGCTGATTATATTCAGTCAAGCCAACATTTACGGATCATTTCTAATCACATTTAGGGCTGAATCTCATGCTACTCTTGGTAAAGCCCTTCTGAACTTCATAGCTTTTTGAACTTAAGAAGGGGCTGTCTGATTCCTGAGAAAATGGTTGTCAATTAGGAAAAATGAACCCTGAGGAAGGAATGGACCATCAGTGCAAATATAAGCAGAAAAAATATCTCTACTGAATGTCTGGAATTTTCTTTGCCCAGGAAGGACTTTAGCATGAGAGATGTGATAGGCATTGGGTATATGACACTTTCTCCATTGGCTTTTTTTTTTTCTTTTTAAAATACAGATTGCTTTTTACTGTCCTCTTTTTATAATTTGTATAAAATGGATTTTCCTCTTACTCAAGGATTGGATTCTAAAGTCATTCTGTGAGTAGAAAAATCACCTGTAGCCAAAATTATCCTCAATAATCGCACAAATCATCCTTCAAATTCCAAAACCTATGACCTCAGAATCTGAAAAGAATATGCATTTTATTTATGTTGTTTTCCCCTGGAAGCAATGGAGGTCAAGGTTTTGTTTGAACCAGAAAATATTCTCCCTCTGATTTCTTTTTATATCTCTGCTTCTCTCTCACACTTTCTTTTAATTTTCACCTTTACTTGTATTCTACCTATATTATAGTCTCCTTTTTGTTTGACCACAATTTCTGAAAACAAGCAAATAACATGTATATATGATGTGATTGCATAGTACTGAAAGTAGGATAGAGCTGATGTAATTCAAGAATAAAAATTCCATACCAAATCATTGAAAGAAGGTTACAGTTTATCAGTGAAAAAAAATGATTATATTGGGTTAGGAGATGCTGCATATTTTTCCAAACATGTAAAACATGAATGTAAAATATCTGTTAGAAGAGTGGGACACTCCAAGTTATATTAGTTAATTATAAACTCAACATCTTAATTGTGCCCTCTGAATTGTTCAGTTAGCTCCATAATAGCTACTATTTATTTCTTTGATCTTTCCTTTTTCCGTACATTTCCAGAGGGTATACCTTTATCCTTGTGCATACCACCATTCCATTTTATCTTGCAATGGGAGGCTGGACTGTACATAAAATAACTCCTATCATTTTCTTTCTATATGACTTAGCTAAAAAAAAAAATCCACAGAATAAGATCAATGAAAACCCTTAATGTGAGGCATAATGAAATTGTAATCTTGTGAGATTCACTTTATTAACTCAAAAAAAAAAGCCAATGGAGAAAGTGTCATATACCCAATGCCTATCACATCTCTCATGCTAAAGTCCTTC